>JASANV010001513.1:0-96677 GCA_030849715.1 Trypanosoma mega | reverse complement strand
GCAAATTCTTGGCAGACCACCGAGGGACTTCCTGCGATCACTGAAGTGAGCAGTTGCATGATCTCCGGGCTTGCCCGGTACCCCATAGGCAAGCGAGTAAGTTCCACAATGGAACCGTCCTCCAAGGCACAACGGAACGCCGCCCGCGCTTCCAAAGGTAAAGGCACCTGATAGAAAGATGCCTTTAGGTCCAAAGTGGTCGCGCATTCCTCAAGTACCGCGGACAGATACTTGGCCACATGCTCCAGCGGCACATCCGCCTCATATGGGTCTGACTCGTTTTTCTCCCTAGGCCAAGCGATAAAGCGCCTCCGCTTGCCCGCAGCCTTTTCTTCAACGACGGAAAAAGGTATAACCCAGCCCCGCGTCGAAAGATCCGAGGCCGGAGCTATGATGCCCGCATCTGTCAAAGTACGGGCATCCCACTGGTTTAACGAACGTCGCGGGCGAGAAGCTATCTCGTCCTCCGTGCCGTTTTGGAGCGTGCTCCATAGTTCATCAAAACGTGCTTGACTTTTTGGCGCCATGAGCGCCCGTAGAAACACAATATCCAGCGGCTCCACATCCATTTGCTGGAGCGGGATTGCTTCTTCTTCTTCAAGGGAGGCAAGACGGGTGGGCTGGCTCCGTCGTAAAATCGTGTGCCCTGTGAACGAGGGCTTCTTTTCAGGCGGTAACCATGGTGCATCTACAAGTTCTTGGATGCTAAGCGATCCAACCTCTTGGAAATCTGGTGAAAAGTGGTCAGCTGGGCTGTCGCTGAGCCCAGATACCTCACTGTTGCCGCCGGCAGCGCCAGGGGATCGGAATGTTTTCCCAACATGACCACGTCCCGTGGATTCCCCTGGTTGTTTGCCACCATCTCGGCCGCCGCCTGTAGCGCCCCTCGTTTTATCGAGTGCGCCGTGTTCGCTGCCGTCGTCACTTGCGTCAATTTTCCCGCAGGACCGCACTCCTTCTTGAGTCGGATCAATCTGTCGGCCATGTCGCCGGACAGGCGAATATAACGATGCGAACGGAAGGGCATCATCTTTGCGGTCTTCGGTACCGCAGCCCAATCCAAAATCACTGTCCCGTCCTTTTGCGGGAGAATATTTTCGCCCTGCAGCCCCGCAATCTCTGCCCACCGGCTGGCCGTCATCCACGCCAGCCGCAACATCGTGGCCTCTTGCCACGTTGTTGCCTCTTGTATCCAGCGGCTCATTTCCTCGGCTGGAAGGGGGACCGCTTGTCGGATGTCCTCCTTCAACGATCGGCGACGACATCCGGTGAGGTACGCATCGAGTACCGTCACATCGCGTGATAGCAAGGACTTTAATGTCGTTCCGTACTGGACGCGCGTCGAGTATTTTAGCTGTCGAGCCTCGAGAAAGAGGGGAATCGTGTCGATTGACACCGGGAGCCGAGATGCCTGGCAGAATGCGTGGAAGCTGCGCAGGAGCGAGGTTCGCTGTTCCCATGTGAACTTTTCCCACATGTCCGCCGCAACCTCGTTGACGCTTTCGAGGAGGGCCGCCATTGCGGGCTCTGCGGGTTCGACGGCGTTGTATATCAGCCGGGCGTCGTTTACCGATCCGCCCATTGGCATTTCCACCGGCAGGCGTTGTGCCATAGTGAGCACCGTAGCCGGTCGTTGCACCGGATCTGTTGTTGCCCGATACCATAGAAGGGGCCCCGACGTGGTTCATTTGTTCGAGGCCCCCGCGCCGTTTTTTTGGCGACCGAATCGCCGGTGGCGGCATGATCGCTTTTGGGGCAGTGTTCCGATTGTGGAGCCCCGCGAAGGCACTGCCACCCACGCGTTGGGAACGTTGGGTTCCCCATCTTGTCGGACAATCCGCGAACATATGCCCTCCTAACCCGCAATTGAAGCAGCGGGTCATGCCCGTATGTTGGTTCGTGGGCTTTGCGGCCGCCGTCATCTTAGCGACTTTATCGAAAGCCGCCAAGTTAATCTCCTCACGGAGGAGATTTTCCAAGAAGTCCGCCTCCGAGGCGGATCTCACACGTCGAGGATTTACCCTGTAGTAAAGCCTCGCGGCCAACCGTTTTCCCATCATTGCCCCATCCCGAAAAGTTGAGGGAAGGGCAATGGCATAGTTGAGCCATTCATGCAGCTCGTGAAAGGCCGAACGAGCCTCTTTTGACAAAGGAGGGCTACCGTTGAGGTACAACCTTTTTAGAAACTCCGCAGTTTCTAAAGTGTTCATACCTTGGCAATAATGTGTCCAGGTGCGCACATCGCAGCCGTCCAAAGGCGGGACTTCCGAGGAACCGCCCAACCCCTCCATGTGATGGGAAGGAGGGCTTTTCTCTTCGCCCGGATGCCGCACATGCACCCGCAGGCCGGTCCCTTGCTCCTGTATCATGGAGTGCTGCCGTACGACCTGTTCGGTCACTTTGTCCATCAGGTCGTACAGCCGATCCCGATCTTTTTTGAGCAGTAACAACTGCTCACCCGTCGTAAAAACCGACTTCTCCAGCCGTTGAACAGCCTTCTGGCCATCGGAGATGCGCTTGATCATATCCGAGAAAGCGCTTTCCACGGAGGGCTGACTGCTGCGTAAATTGGCTATATCCGCCGTTGTAGATGTCAACAAACTGTTGAGGGCATCCCACTTGTCGGCCTTCCCTTGTAGAAAGGCCATCTTTTCCTCCATTTTTTCCAATCTTGATTGGTACCGCTGGTCCATGAGATGCTCCATTTGGCCCATACGCTGTCGAAGTTCTTCCCCTTGTCGAAAGCACTCTTGCTGAATTATAGATTTTAATTCAGCATCACGGACACGTGCGTCGGCTTCAGATTGGTGGCGCACTTGTTGAGCAAACATCTGCGCCTTCTCCTCCGAGAGTTGTAATTGAGATCGAATAGTCATGTTGTCTTGCATGTAAAGCCTCTCATTAGTTTCCTTTTCCTGTAACAAGCCAGCCAATCTACTGTATGCTAATTCAGCGGTAGGCTGCGATGAAGAGATCTCCAAACGCATATTCTCCCGGCCTTCATAGAAAGCGGCTCGTGACGAGGCCTGTAGCAGGCGTTCATGCAACTCACGATCCTCCAGAAGTCGATAAGCTGTAAATGTATAGGGCGAGTGGGCCCAATCATGCACTGACCCGTCAGGGCTCATGAGAAGAAGCGTGTTATTAGAGCGCTTCAACTGAACTCTGTGAAGGACAGAGTCATCACCAGTGGTAGCGTCCACTCGGACCATCAAAGTGTAGGGTATATTTTCTTTGAGATGGTCATACAGCTGTTGCCCAAGCACCTGCCACTGCGAGGGATCGATGGGAATTAACTGGCCCTCCGATGTCATTTGCGAAGATGTAACTCACGATCGGATACTTATAAAAAACTTGCGATTGAAACTAAAGATGCTAACTATTTAAAAAACTTTTTGTTTTTCCCTAAAAACAGTCGCGAAAGAGCTAAAGAAGAAAACAAAGAAGAAATATAAATACTCCTAATAATGTAATTTCAGAACTAAACGGTTAGCGGGGGACTACCCGCTTCATGGTACATCCCACAAACCTTGCCCCCCCCATTCAGTTCGCAAGCTTACAATAAATAAAAAAAATTCTAAAGAGAGCACACACAAACAAACAAACAAAAAAAACCTTTACCCTTCAGTGAATTAAACAGCATTACAAAGAGAAGTAATATATACATATATATATATATATATATATATATATATATATATATATATATATATATCCTTCGTTTCGTTTTATACTTCTCCATCGCTTCGTTCTTTGCTAGGTGAATCTTTCTTCTCGTTACCCCTCTTTTTGTCCCTGTGCCGATCAAAATGCGGACTGCGCGACCAACTGCTCCCTAATAGCGGCCTTACGCGCCAGAGAGCCCTTCACCGCGGCGGAGATGAGCTCAGACACCGTTGCCGGCTCGCACATTCCCTGATGTGACACGTAATACATACTTCCCGAGTGGAGGGCGGTGCAGACGAGCGCCGTGGCGTGGGCGCTTGTCTCCTCCGCCTCGTCCGGGTCCGTGACGACGGCGCCGTCGGGCAAAAGGGCCGACACACACGCGGAGAAGCCGTCATACATGTCAAACCCCCCATTGGCGAGCGCCGCGCTCATGGCGGTGGCCGCCGCATCCCACACCGCGCCATCCTCGGAGAGGATCTCCACAACGACCTCAACAAGCAGTTGGGGTATCGTTTCCAGCACGACCACCTGCTCCGCCACGCCCTCGAGGGCGAGGGAGATGTCCGCCTCGTCGGGGGCGGTGTGGTTGGGGGCAAATGTGTACTGACCGCTGCGGGCGGAGCGGTGCACGGTGCATGACACGCGTCCGCGATGGCCACGATACTCGTCCAGGAGTTGCTGCGGGTGATGCACACCGCATACCACACGGGTGTTTCCGATTTCTACACAACAGCTACTATGGCATTGGGCGAGGACGTTGAGAGCGATGTGCGGGTAACGCACCTCATTGGGAGAGCTCCTTCCATTGCTACGCTCCATTTCTTTTTTGTTTTGTTTTTTTGACTTATATACACACACAAAAATAACAAAACACGTCGCCGTTTTTTTTTTTTGTTGTTGTTGTTTCTTTAAACGAATTTCCCTTTTTTTTCGAGGAATTCACACTTTTCTATTTTTCACCCTTAGATGTATATTATTCAGATTGCACACACACAAAAAAAAAAGGAAATGAAACTAGAAAAAAAAAATAACAATCAGACTAAGTGTATGTAATACACAGGGAAATGACATAAGGAAACAGTGAGGAATAACAAAAATAATGAAAATAAAGAGGAGAATGTATTACACATTTCATTCACATACACACAAAAAGGGAAAAAATTTTACTACATAAGATTCACAAGACGAGCTCCAAATGCCGCTAATATATTGTTTTTCACTCAATGAAATCTTTTTTTTTTCCTTTCTTTTTTTCTGGTACACTCAATGACTAATCAAGAAAAAAATATATCTTCAAGCAGGAAATAAAAGAGCATGGAAAGATGTATGATGAGGAAAAGCCTCCATGAGAAAACCCAAAACACACACAAAAAACGAGATGATGTAGGGGAAAAAATGGAGGTATAGTGAGTAAAAGGTGCAAAAACAACAACAACAATCACACACAAAAGATGAACAGGAAACATAATCATATCCATCTGAATTGGGATTCCTTTCTTTTCTTCACTCCCCTCTTTATATACTGAGCTACTTCATTCGATTGTACACTATTAGCAGAGTAACTATGAACCAGCACCACGACTATCATCTGTAACAGATCCTAGAGCAGAGTCAAGATCAAATCTTCTATCCAAAAAAGGTGGATCAGTCCTCACGTCATCATCTATTGATCCAAATAGTTCCAGTACATCCTCATCTGTCAAGGTGATAGTCAATGTCTCTTTAAAGTCTAAAGGATCCTCTGCAAAATCGCCTAATGTTACGGGAACAGGAGGTGCCGGGGCTAAGAGTAATTTCTTACCTGTCGCATCATTTAATAACTTGTCTCTGTTTGTCGTTTCAGAGTTTGTGGAGGCGAGAAAGCTGCGCAGAATATGTCGATAATTACGTGCCCCGTCAACCTTGGCACGTGTGTGTTTCAGTCTGCGAAGAATTAATGGGACATCCTCATTATTCTCCTCCTCCTCCTCCTCCTCTTCTGTGCCATTCCTTTTTGTGTGTCGCGCTCTTCGACTCTCTTTTTCTGTGTCCTCGTCTAAAGACCCGTTCTTTCGACGTGAGGTATGCGGTGTGTCACCCATTTGCTCCTTTTGACATTGAATACAGTCCGCTTCAGCGTATTCCACAGCGCATGATTCGTGATACCCATGACCGCATGCGTAAATACGCACGGAGGTTTCTGTTTCATTACTTTTTACATCACCAAGACCACCAGCACAGATGTAACAGGTGTCTGAGAGTGGTACAATACCATTATTAAAGCTTCGATGTAATGTTTGGCCCAGAGTCATAATGTCACTATCAATAGAAAGTTTACAAATTTTATTAACTTTCAATTCAAAACTCAGTGAAGACATGATATCCACAATAATAGGTTTAAAAGGTCCAAACTTTTCGCGTTCATGATCTTTCACAATTTTTCCCACAACCTGCGCAAGATCCAGGACTTTAATCATATGCGTGAGGAGATGTGAAACATACTTTGTGTACAGGGTAATCATTTGATCCAGAAATACCACACCACTGGACGAAAGCGGATTGGATAGCAATGGAAAAATTTTACTAGATGCATTTGTAGAAAGTGAGGCTTTAAGTTCATCGTCTTCAAATCCATTTACCGTATTTATACCAGACTGTAGAAACGCCATGTGTTGCCCCTGACGATCACAAAGAAGACGACGTGGACGTGTAAAAAGTTCTAGTAATCGGAACCATTTACTTTGTGACTCCGAATCTTGACTATTATACTTGGTACACAAGTCTATTCCCACTTCCAAAACCTGCTGTAGTAACGCTTCACCCAACCAAGTGTGATCATTGGATTGCACAACACCTCCCCCTTCCTCCCGTCGTCTTGTGGCGGAGGGAGTGGAGACTTGTCGCTCCGTATTAGCACTCACATATGTGACCACTTCCTGTCGAAGTAATGACAATTTATCGAGGACAGCATTCATCAAAATATCCATGGCTTCATCAATCATAAGTGTTTTCTCCAGAAGAAACACAGCGGCATCGGCCACCTTGTACCTCTTCACAGCTTGAAGAGCGAGATGCAGGTCGTATGTGATGATGGAATCATTTGAATGCAAGTATGGGTATACACGTACTGGCTCATGCGAACAGAGGAGTTCAATGTATGTATTTTGTAGCTTGACATCACTCGCCACAGCGGGATCCCCTTTAGCGACCAACTCATCCAAGTAGAGAAGAAATGTTCCACTAGAGTTTCGTAGGATATTCATGACATCCTCATGATTTCCAGGAAGGTATTCAAAGACAAATTGAGCAAGTGATGTGGCGTCAACATCCACAAGGAGAGAGATTCGATGCATGACAGCATTTCGTAAAAGTTGAGAGTTCTCTTTTAGAGGGAGGAGGAGAGCACGATTCATCTCATCCTTGATCATGCGGAAAACATCCTTAACTAGACCAGGTTCTGTTGCATTGTTTTGTTTATCCAAATAACAATCAATAGCCTCTATATACTGCAAACGTGAGCAGTGAAGAGCTGCCAAGGCACGAGCCATGTGCTGTTGTCGTAGATCATCTTCAATAAAGCTAAAATTAAGCTTTTCCGTAATAGTACTACTAAACAAGGCGGTTAAACTCCTTTGGGTACTCTGTCGCTGTATCTCATCATCGGCGGACTGAAACTGATAAATCATGTGGGTGCAAACATATTCACAGAATACCTGTGTCTCACCAGGTATAGGCATCCCACACAGCACAAGATCCACAGATCCACTAAAAAGTTGATGTACCACATCATAAGGCGGCCATGGGCGGCGTGCCAATTCCCATGGACGGAAAGTCTCCATAGTTGCGGAGATTTTCACACCCACTAAAAGATGAAATAGAAGCACCACACAACGCACTCGCGAGAGTTCACTCTCACTTTCATCACCCCACGGAGAGTATGGACCTGTGTCGTGGAGCGATTGCATCGCCGCCGCGAGGGCACGCGCAGGGTTGATGCAGAGGAGAAAAAGGAAATCCTTCGTGTGGGATAGGAGCCACTTCCACACCTCCTGTTGCGCTGAGCGTCGTTGGTCCCCTGGTAGTTCAGAGTCCCCAAGAATGGCATACCCCTTTACTGTACACTCAAAAAACGATAAGGCCACACTATTGTTGTCATGTGACGCATTGGATTTTCCCTCTCCCATACTCGTTACATGTATCTCCGTTAACCCTGGATTGGTGATCGCCTTCCCACCCCTCTCCTCCTTGAGGGCGAGGAGGAGGGCATCCACGTATTTTCGTTGACGATAAGAACGAACAGCCACGGCCAGACGCAGAAGGTGGTGTGTTTCTGCAATACGCAAAAGCAAATCATAACCACTATCAAGGTGCATCAGCGCGCGCTCCACACGTAGGATACCACTTATTTTTGTTTCACTATTTTCACTCATGGAGGGGATATCGGTGGTTAATTGGTCCCACTGTGCGAGTTGTACCTCATCCGTAAAGAGGGTAAAAAAGGGTTGGATATACATCTCAGGCAGCGACGTCACTGCACCGGAGAGGATGCACCTTTCGAGGCAGTACAACGCAAAGGTATCCATGGACTTCTGCCGTAAGTATTCCATGACAGGACCGAAAAATATATCCATCACATCTGTTTCAGCACAAAATTGAATGACAGAGAAGATGGTCTGTTTAACCTCCCCAAGAGGCGAGGTGTTTTGTGATTTCCCTTCCATTTCCTCTCCTCTTCTTGAGACAGAATCTTCATTTCCCTCTTCCTTCCCTTTTTGCGACGCCGTCACGGCATCGGAGAGGTATGCCGTAATGAGGCCTTTCAGGTACACCGCAATAGACGCACGGCGCGTTGCCGGGTCCGCGCTGAGCCCGACCGCAGCGAGTGCCACCTCCAATGCAAAGGCTTTGGCCAACTCCAATGCCTCGGGGTAGCGGCGGCGCTCCACCAGCGCATCGAGGCGGTCACGCCATGAGAGAAGTGAACACGTCACGGTTCTGTGCCGGCCCAACACAATGGCCTCATCCCGCCCATGCGCGAGGGCCCCTGTGTGCCGCGTGCCGCAACTTCGACTGGCGAACACAACCGGTTCCACGCCGTGCAGCCGACGTGTCTCTACCACCACCCCAACCGCGGCGTCGAGGAGGTGGAGTGTGGCGTTTTGGTCGAGCAGCGCGAGGCATGCGCCGGCGATGGGGGCCATGGCGTGCAGCGGGCGGGCGAGGCGGAGACTCGACACGCGGCGCATCTCACACAGCGCCCCGTTGACGGCCACGCTGTAGACCTCCACCTCCGCCCCCCACGCCAAGCACAGCAGCAGCCGCTCCGCCTGCGCCGCCGCGAACTGCACGAGTTCGTGTGTCTGCGCCGCCGTGGGCGGCCGCGTCCGTCGCGCCATCGGTGTGGCGACGCTCTGCGCCCCGCACGCCAACGCGGCGAGGACGAGGGCGTCGGCGGCCACGGCGGCCACGAGGTGAATCGCCTCCGCCCGCACAAAGACGACGTCCACGTCACTGAACGGCGTCGCCGCCGCCGCCACGCCGGTGAGGCGATACACCGTGCGCGCCATGACGCGCGAAAAGGAGAGAAGCCGAACGGCTCCGGCGGCGTCGAGGACGAGGGCGCGCCACGGGTCGGGGTGGCAGTGCCGCAGCCGCGCCACGGCCACCGTGTACTCCTGCCGGATCTCGCGCAGCGCGGCGAGGGAGGCGGTGTGCCACAGCACGAGCGCCCCCGTCTCGTACCCCGCGAGCAGCAGCGGCGCGCCGGCGGCGAGGGAGAGCGCGAGAACGGCCCCCCGCGAGGCGCCGGCGGAGCCGCACACGCCGCACACGCGCCGCCGCCCGTCGAGGAGAAGGACGACGCCCAACGACGTGCCCACGCCGAGCGCCGGCTCCCCGGCGGGGCGCGCGCAGAGGCAGGAGGGCCAGCCAAGCGCCCCCCGGCCGCGCGCGAGTTCGGCGCGGAGGTCCGTGTGTTCGTGTACGTGCAGCGCGGCGCCGGCGCGCCCGTCTCCGTGGCGGAGCGCCGCCGCCGCCGTCTCCTCCGCCCGGCGCAGCACCGCGTCCACGTCGTCGGCGTCGGCGGAGAGGTCCCCGCTGACGCTCGACTGGCGGCCCCGAACGGCGCGGAGAATGGCGCCCAACACGCACCGCTCGTCCCCCAACGCGGCCTCCGCCCCGGTCGTCTTTGTCGGGGGCGGCGCGGCGACGGCGTTTGGGAGGGGAGGGAGTCCGCGGCCGGCGAGAACCGCCGCGAGAAGCGACGCCCCGCTGCTGTCGCTCTCGCTCGCACTCGACGGCCGCCGCCTCGGCGCGGGAAGGGGAAACGCGGCGTCGGGCGGACCGCTGAGGGCCTCGTGGAGGAGCGCGTCGAGTTCGGCGTCACTGGAGGGGGCGGAAGGGGCGAAACGCGCCGCCGCCACCTCCCGAGCGACCAGTTGGTCGAGTTCGTCATCGGAGTCCATCCATTCAGTAAATACTGCACAGAAAAATCACACACACAGAACCCACAATAAAGTCCAGAATATATATATATATATATATATATATAAAGTAAAGAGGAGAAAAGAAAAAAGAGGAAAATATGAAGAGAAACACAAAAAGTGATACCATAAAGGACATCAATCGGGAAAAAAAGGAGTCATACTTCGTGTTGTCGTTGTTGGTGCACACAAAGAGGTGCAATGTTTGCAAAGAAAAAAAAAAGAAAAAAGATTCTGGTACGTCATTCTCAATTACAAAACGCCGTATTCCTCTTGCCTTTCATCCCCTCCAAAATGGAAACAGTAAAAGTTAACATAAGCACAAATAATAGATTATATCACAAAGTTTTCCTTTCGTTTTCCTCTTCTACCATATTACCTCATTCTATCTCTCTCTTTCTCTTATACACATATATAAATATAAATATAAATATATATATATATATATATATATATATATATATATATATATTTTCATTTGCTCTTCATATCTCTGATTCTCTTTGGAAGGTAACACTTCAACTGTTATTCTTTTTTAAAACAACAATAACATAAAAAAATGTATTTATCACCCATCTCGTTGAGTGACCAATACACAAGTACAAAGAGAAAAAGCGTACACACAGATACATCCACAAAAAGAAAGAGAAAGGTAAATATAATTATATAAATATAGAATAAAAGAAAAAAAAAACAGAAAAGAAAAAAAAATGTGCATTTGTAGACAAGGAAAAAAAAAAGGGATAAGGAAACGGAATTGAGAGAGCGTATATAAATGTATGTGCCTCAACGGCAAACACACACACAAAAAAAAAGACATCACAGAGATATAACATTGAATACATCAAAAAATTGGCGTGAAGAGGGCACTTAAAACGTGACTTTTTTTCTTTCTTCCTCCTCCATTCATTTCTTTCACTAACTCTTTCTCTCTCACTCTCACTCTCACTCTCTCTCTTTCCCTCTAACAGAGAAGACGCACTCTGCACGCGCACAAAGAGTCAGAGGTATATATCATACAGTTGTTTTCAAAAAGAAAATGGTAGAGGAAAAAAAAACAAAAAAAAAAGAAAGACCATCTAAAATATCACCAACGAAAAAGAAAACAGTACAAGAAATGAGAACGAAAGGAATAACTTTCCCATATTCTCATCAACGAACAAAAAGAAAGATAAGAAATGAAAGAAGCATAGAGCTAAAGAGAAAACACAGACACACACCAATAAAAAAAATGAGTTTCTTACTTTCTCTTCTTTTCTCTCCATCCATTCACTTCTATTCTTTTCATTTCATTGTTTGTTTCTTTTTTCCCCTCATTTTTCTTCTTCTTCTTCTTCTCGTCTACTACACACCATCCAGGTGTGACATTTGCCAAACCTGCTTCTCATGAATTTGCTCCATCAGATCATCTCTGTACTTATGACGGCGCTCCTTGTCGCGCAGCTTCTCCTCGCGTGTGATGAGCGCATGCGATGCGGCCGCCGCCTCATTGCGGCGCCGAATGGACTCCAACGGCTCATCATAGTCATGCGTTCGGCGAAACTCCTTATCCTTCGCAATGGACTCCTCAAACTCCCTCTTAAAGTCCGCCTTCTTCTGCATCTGTTCCCGCCGCTCCCGCTCGGCGAGGGCGTTGTTGAAGTCGAGCATCGCCTTCAACTCCGCCTCCTCCCGCGCCTTGTCATCGTCGCGCTTCATGTTGTACAGGCGGTGGTTCTCCTCGTTCTCCAACTTCATGAGGAGCTTCATGTCCTTTGCGCGCGCCTCCTCCTGCTGCGCCTTGTGCTCCTGCGTCTTCTGCACGCTGCGCACCACACTGAGCTCGTACGCCTCCCGCTCCTTCGCCTTGCGGCGCTTCTCGTCGAGCTCGCGCAGGTTTGTCTCGCGCATTTGATCCATGTACGCTTTGTTCGCCTCCCGTTCCTCGCGTTCGCGCTCGGCGTACGTTCGCGCGCGTTCCGTGTGGCTCTCTACCAACGCGTCACTGTACGCCTTTTCATCGGCGTGTGTCTTGGCGAGGAACTCCCGACGCTCCTTGAGTTGTTGCGCCATGTCCGCCTTGTAGGTGGCCTGACGCTCCGCCTTGAGTTTGGCCTCCTCGTCCTTGATGATTTTGTAGTAATTCGGGTTTTTTAATGCGGCCGCCTCACGCATGCGGCGTGAACGCGGTCCGCCGCCAGGGAGGGGGCGTGTGTCGTCGGGATTGTAACTCGTTTGGCTTTTCCAGCTGTTGAGCATCTTGCCACGCTCCTCCATGCGCTTCTCGGCGAGGCGGATGTCCTCCTCCTCGTGGGATTTCCGCGTCGGTTCATACGCCTTTACGCGGAGACGATTGCGCTCCACGAGGTAATGGCGACGGGTCATGGAGCGAGGGCTCGGCTCAACGGGCGGAAGGGTCATCTTTACAGATTGGGGGGACTTGATGAGTTGTGTTGGGTACGGCTTGGTCGGACCTGGAGGCTCCCTTTTGTGTGTAGATATATAGAGCGAAGGTAAGTGCGTATGATTGTAGAGAATCGCGGAAGAAAGGTATTCCTTTGAACCTTTTTTTTTGTTTGTTTGTTTGGTGTTTGAAGTCATTTGTATGACAATTGTGAAAAATAAATAGTGCACATATACAAAACAAAAAGAACAAAAAGAGGGAAGTGAAGGGTGTACAGGAGACGCAGTCAGGTAATAGTAGGAAACAATTACACACACAAACACGGAAAACAACAACAACAACAAAAAAGAGTGAATTAAAATGGAAGGTTGATTGAGAAAGTGGGGAATGGTGAAAAATAAAACTCATATGCGTATACAACTAGATGTCGTTAATGTAATTTTTTTGTATCTTTTGCTTTGTTAAAGGCAGTTTGCTACACCCTCTAGTGTTGTGTTAGTGAAAAAGTATCACACATAGGCTCCTGAGGCTACATGCATCATGAGGGATAAAAATAAATACAGTGATATAAGACGATGATCAATGGGGCCGCCAACAAAATAATAATAATAATAATAAATGAATGTCTATAAATGTATATAAACGTAAAATAAACACACACATGCATGTGTGTGAGAGAAAAAGAGCATGGAAAAGAATTTCTTTCGAAATTGTTTTACTTTGTTGGTGTTAAATATATATAAATATATATATATATATATATATATATATATATATATATATATATATTCCTTTGCACCATTTCTAGCGGAGTTGTACGAAAGAAACTTTCTCGCCGAATGACAAAAAAAGAAGGAATATCAAAAAAAATATATGTTCATATCTTTCGTCCGTCTCTTCACTGAACTATTCTTTTTTTTTTTCATTTTTACGAATAAACATTACAACGACACTCTCTCAAAGTTTTCAAACCACCTAAATAAAGTTTAGTTTTTGTTTTCGTTTGTTTTCGATCCCTAACCTTTAGTCTAAAAATACAAATATACATATATATATATATATATATCTATATATAATCATAGACAGCTTCGCACAGAAAGTAGCATTTGAATAGATTATTGTGAATATTTGGGGTATTGGAGCAAGATACCTAACAGATTTTTATTTCCACCTCAATAAAGCAAAGCAAAAAGACGTAATGCACTCAAACAAAGTAAACAACAATACGAAAAAAAACAGAAAGAATGATATTCGCATAAGCAGGAACATATTCTTGGACAGAAGCAGGTTAAACATGCATACTTACATATATGTATATAAATATGTATGTACACGCAATAAAAACAAAAAATAGTAATACGCAATTCCCATCTTCTTTTTTTTTTTTTGTGTGTTGTTGTTTCACGTTGCTCTCTTCAGGTTTCCACAGTTAAATATATTCTCCATTGTCCTCCAGTGTTTTCGTTTTTCTTCTTGGCATTCTCATTACAATAACGAAACTCCCAATGAGTGATTCACCTTCGTTTTTGCATCATTTTGGGCCTCCACATTACACCGCCGCTAATTGAACAATCAAATGGAATCCATTCGTCGAAAAGGGTAATAAAATCAAAAGTTTCCTTCAAGAAACACTGCACACTAGTCAATTAAACCGCCCTAATGACATTTACACATGGCAACTGCAAAAGCGCTGATTTACTGCAACTCTTCCCACTACTTATCATCTGTCTCGGGACTTTTTCTTTCCATGGAGAAAGCAAAGACACCTCTTTTTAAATAATACACTCTATTATAAGTAAACGAAGCGCACTTTTTTCTTGTTGGTGTTGTTGTAAAGAAGGTAGGAGATTACTAAAATTCTCTTAAGTTCAACTTTTCCTTTTTTTTTTCGTTTTTTTACCTCTTCTGTCCATTTACTTGAAGACAAACATACAGCAACCCGAATAACGATAATCCATCCCCGCAGTTTGAATAAAGAATAAAGGATTATCGGTATGCTAAATGATCTTTAACGGCAACAAAATTCCCCTCGTACTCATTAAGCCAAAATCGGAAGTCTGACCACTCCGAGCCTCGAGGCATTGCTGGGCGGATCATCAACTTTGTTTGTGAAATGCGCACATTAACAACCTTTTTATTCCCCGTCATTCGATGATACACAACGTACTCCCCCGGATTACCGGTTAAACGACGGAACCGTATCTCCGACTTTGGCCGTTTAGTGTAGTATGTGTTGACAACGGAGGCAAGAAGCAAATCGAGGTCATCCCATCGGCGTGGGTGATACTTCAACTCCTCGCGCAGCTCTGCGTAGACTTTCGGCTTTTCCTCTATCCAAAGTGGTTCTTGAGTCGGTGAGACGAGAGCTAGGATCTCTTTCTTTTGTCGTAGTTGCCAATCTGTTGGTGCATTGACGTTCGTGTAATTTTTCAACGGCATTTCGTTTGTTTGTTTAGGTCTAGAGGAATCCTCCTCCTCCTCCTCTTCTTTCTTCTTCATCATCACTCGCAACTCCTCTTCCAATTCCCATTCTCGTTGACGTTTCAACTCCTCTTCTAATTCTCTTTGCTGTCTCTGTTCTTCTTTCCGTTTTATTTCCTCTTCTTTCCTAATGGCTTCCTGGCGTTCCAACTCCTCCGATTCCCTCGGTGTATCCTTGTTCGTTTCTGTCTCGTGAGCGTGCCTCTCCTTCTCCCGCACCAAGTCGTCCTGCATTGCAGGATTCAAAAGCTTCTCGATCCTATCATTCCCGTTCACACTGTCTGATGAATGACAGCTCTCACTTTGGCATGCAATCACATCCACCCTATCCGCACCACGCCGCTCCAATTCGGGAGAAGCATGTGTCGATGCCATTGGCTCCGCTTCGTTCCGCCCCTCCACTTTCTCCTTCACATTTTCTTGTTGCACATCCGATTCCTCCGCCACACGTCGCGAGAGGCCGGGGCGCGAAGGGTGAATCGGTTTTGGCTCCTCCGGCTTCGACGCTTTCCACCGCACCGTATTCTTTTCCCTATCGCCGAGGGGAAACCGCACCTGATGCCGAGTGAGACCGCGAGCGTACGCAATTTGCGCAATGGCGAGTATACACGTCACAATCACACGATCGTTCTTCGCATCGCAAAGATCCGTGTCGGTAAAAAGCTGCGAGTCGACGAGGTCATACGTCTTCGTTGCCTTTTTTAGAAATGAAATCACATTATCCCGTGCGTAGAAACCAATGACACGCCTTGGTAACACAACTTCATCATCCGAGAGAGGCGGTTGTTGAAGTTTCTGCAGCAGCACGAGTAGCAGCACCCCGTTACGCAGCGCATCCACAAAGTTTGCCGAATGCCGTATCTCCGTGTTAAACCGATCGCCCAAAACGAGACTCATCCATCGCCGGCACTCCTCCGTCATCTCCTCATCCACGGCCGCGCGGGTGGGGCCGATGAGAAACAAATTGGCCTCCTCGCTCGCCGCCACCGAGTGGAGATCGGATGTCTTCTGCGTGAGAGACGAGGCGTGACGCGACACGCACCGCCGCTGCAGCGCGTGAAGGGCGTCTATTTCGGAGAAACGGCGCATTTCGGCTCCGCGCAGAGCGCTCTCAACGTCTTCATCGTTCGCGTTGGGAACGGCGTCACGGAGGCGCTGCGCCACATCCGCGCGGTCGGGAAAGCGGTACACCTTGTGAAGGGAGTAGAGATCATGGAAGAGTTCATTCGGGGTTTTGCCGTTCCTGGTGCAGCCGCTCACAATGTGGTCGACGAATTTCACCTTGGCAAAGTCATAAAGACGGAGAAATTCATACAGATCATTTTTGTCGTTTTCGTTAAAGAGTGAATCTTGCTCCATTAAAGGGTCCTTTCCTCTTTTTTTTTGTATTGTTGAGATGGGATGCTGTTGTTGTTAAATATATATATATATATGTATAAATATAAGTAAATGTATTTGTTTCTGTTTGGGGCTTATCAAAGCTCTATACGTTGTTCTTTCTCTTTTTTCTTGTCTTCTTCGCTTCAATAAGAAGGTAAAAACCCAACAATCGCTACTCTGAACGTTTCCTCACTTATATGTGACACGTTCCACACGCAACGAAGTAAGTGAAAAATCTAACGACGCACACTTACGAGCGCACTTTTTATCTTTTCTTTCATTTCCCAATAAAGAAAGAAAAAACGAAAAAAAAAACGAGCAAAATAAAAATGGTGACAACAACGACAACAAGACGTGCAAAAAAGAAACAAAAAAAAAACACCTTTCTTAGGTTTTCTTTTTTCCCCCCAACAACCGAGTAGTGTCATAGTAGCGGAGAAATAAAAAGACAAGTAGGACTTCATTGAAGAAAGGAAGGAGTAAGAGTGTGTGTTTGTTTGTTCCTCATCCATATCTTTATGCACCTCTTTTGTTAAAAACATATTCCGTCCAACTCTCTTGAGCCCATTCAATGTTAAAATAAAACACCAACAAACCACCGGCACAAACTGAGACACACAGAAACAAAAAGAAAGACGTCAACACCAAAAGAGATTATACGAAAAAACGTGCCCTTCGTGCGTTCAACTACTACAACAACAGCCCAAAAAAAAGCAAATAAAAACCCCTTTCCCTTTCCATCCCATTTCTCACGCGTTGAGAATGCGCGCGATATCAAAGTGTGGTGCGCTTTGCGATGGCTCAAACACCCCCCGTTCCGTGATAATGCCCCCCGTAATGAGTGCCCCGGGGGTGATGTCAAAGACGGGATTCCAAACCGAAAGCCGCGGCCCCTCCGCCACAACGCGTTCCTTTGTTGCAATGTTATGCGTCAACTCCATCGCGTCGCGCTCCTCGATTGTCACACCCGCCCCGTTTGGGGTGTGCGGGTCGAGCGTCGTCGATGGCGCGGCAACGTAAAACGGCACCCCGTGATACTTCGCCGCCACCGCCAATTGATAGGTGCCGATCTTATTCGCCGTATCGCCGTTTTGGCAAACCCGATCGGCGCCGACCACGACGGCGTGGATGGTTTGCGCCCGCATGAGGGCGGCGGCGGCGCTGTCGCACAACAGCGTGCACGGCATCTCCTCCCGCACGCACTCGTAGACGGTGAGGCGGGCGCCTTGATTCCACGGCCGCGTCTCACACGCGAAGAGCCGCTCGAGCCGATCGCTGTAGAAGAGCTGCCGCACCACACCCAGCGCGGTGCCGTAGCGTGCGGTCGCCAAGGCGCCGGTGTTGCAAATGGTGAGAAGGCGAACCTTTTCCGTTTGGGGCATGGCGCGTGTGATGTGCGACGCGCCGTGTTGCATGATGCCGACATTAAAGGAAACGTCCGCGTCGTGGATGGACTCCGCTAAGGAAACGGCGGCGGCCACCACACCCTCGGCGGTGTCGGCGGGAATGGCGGCGATGTCGTGTTGGAATTGGCGGAGTGTGTTCGACAGATTCACCGCCGTCGGCCGCGCATCGGCGAGGGTGTCGCAACTCGAGAGGAGAAACGTCTTCGCCTCCGCGGCGGTGGCGAAGACGTTTTCGGAGCGTTTGCGTTCCGCCGCGACGGCGATGCCGAGGGCGGCGCTGACGGCAATCGCCGGGGCGCCACGCACACGCATCTCTTTAATTGCGGTGTAAATGTCATCGATGGTGCGAATGTCATCAAAGACGGTCTCCAGAGGGAGGCGGCGCTGATCGAGCAGACGAAGTGAACCTTTGCTGTACTTGATTGACTCCAACGTCTCGTTGTGCGTGCGGGACATGATGGATTGGCTGTGTTGGTTAATCGCTCACTTTTTTTTTTTGTTTGTCCTTTCTGTTTTTGAACTGTTCTCAATTTATCCACCTCTTTTGAGTGTTGATGATTAAGCGATTATTGCAAAAATCTAAGTGAAATATAATACTCACAGAAAAAAAAAAAAATCATACATCAAAAAAAATTAATGATTCGTGAACGAAAATACACCCGAGTCCATGTAATAAATAGGCATTTAAATAATTTCATTTTATACCAATGTAAGTATGATGTGTATCAAAAGAATAAGACACATCGATCCAGGTCGAAGTTTTTTTTTTCTTTTTCTTTCTGTCCATCAATAATGCCACATGCCCTTTTCCTTTGTAACTTTCATTGTCATTCTTTAAAAAGATTTAAATAAGCTTTGCCTTATGGTGTCAAACGTCGATAACATACATATATATATATATATATATATATATATATATATATATGTGCTGAGGTGCACATAAATACGAACTGTACCTCCCTTTTCATTTATTCTTTGTGCTCCCCTTTTTATCCGAGTCCGACCATCCGCCGGGCTGCTGTTCGGGCAAACGGGATGTAACTGAGACAGTACCAAATCATCGCCAGGTATTGAATGAAAACCGTAATGATCGTCAACCACGGCAGCTGTAGAGCAAGTGCCGCCACAAACGTCATCACCATGGCGGAGAGATACACAATCGTTGCAATAAGACGTGTGGGATCAAACATGCGCTTTAATTGTGCCATTGGACCACACAGAAAGAGTGTGCTCCCAATCGAGGTGAGATTCGCAACGGTGTTAATGAACGCAAAGGTGTTAAAGTCGAGGGAGAAAATAGCCACCCAAGCAAAAATGGAAAAGAGAAAGCCAAGTCCAAAACAGATACCAAATCCAATAACACGCTGTTCAAAGCTGAGGGAGGGACAGAGATTGTCGCCATCCACGTCGTCATTGGTGGCGCCTCGAATGTGTTCACCAACGAGCGGAGCGCTGCGCGACGCGCTGTACAGTTTGTCCACATCCACATACGCCGACATTTACGCCAAAATGGGAAAGCAGGGAGTAACACGTCCAAGGCAGACGGGGTTTCTGATGAGAGAAGAAAAAATGGATGAGTAATAGTAAAAATAAAGTAAAAAACAGTTTCTCCCACTCTTTTGTTTTTTGTTTTTTTGTGGTGGGTTTCCACTTTTCTATTTACTTTTAAAAGAAAAAAGGATAAGAAATAGAAGTGTTTACACATGTATCAATCAAAAAAGGAGAAAAGCAAAAAGGCATTAATGTTCCTCGCTGTACGCAAAGTCTCCTCGCAGACACACACAAAAAAAACCAGCAATAATAGATGATAAACCATATAAACAAAATAAGTGATTCATATGAGGCGAGAAAGATCAAATAAACGTTAATACGAATGAATGGAATTATTTCATTAACAACAACAACAACAACAAAAAAGGAACCTCATCTGTGACGGCTCACCAAGAAACAACAAGGAAGAAATTATCACTTAAAAACTTCCCCCATCTCCCATTTTCATTTTCTTTCTTTGAAATTCTTATAAAAGCGTAGTATAGCGACAACAACAACAAAAGAATGGAAAAAAAATACGAGTACGCCAATACATTTGTGGATGATTGAATAAAACAGTGATTTCATCACCATTCACAGAATCCAAATAGGAAACCAAAAAAAAAAATTCAAAAAAAATGTAATGACAACTCCGTCAGCCAATTTTTTTCTTTATTTTCCATCTTTTGTTTTTCTGGTTATCATTCTAACTCGCTCACGTTTTTCTCTATTCTCATTCACTCATATATATATATATATATATATAAACAAAGGATGCCGATAACAAAATGAAATACAAACATATAAACCCCCCAAAAAAGGATGCAAAAAAAAAAAAAACATTAACAAAAGAGTGTACATGTCTCTCTTTCCACACTTTCTTCCTTTTGTTCTTTGCCTTTTTTTAAAAAAAATTTATTTACCTATGCCCTTCCTCGCGTCCCTTTCCGCCTCCTCACGTTGGGGAATAGTGAGCAACATGTTCCTCGCCACCTCCATAATGTGTTTAAATCGATCCGGTCCGAGTAGAATTCCACCAAACCAACGCGTCACAACAATCACGTAACCGTCAATACCCATTTGATCGAGAAGAAACATTACTTTAATGGCCGCCCCCGTTTCCCCATCGTCGTCGCTGTCCTGCTGCAGCACCCCACTCGAGGCATCGGTGAAGCGGTAGGCGTAAATGGCGGGGTGCGCGGCCTCCGCGATGTGTTTCTGCGCGCGTATGTGCTCCAACACGTGCCGCACCTCTTGCAAAGAGTGCACGCGGGCCATGTGCGCCATGAATTTCGACTTTCGGTCACAAATAGACTCTCCGCTCCAAACAGTAATGGCCGATTGCTCCGCCACGCGCCGCATGGCCGTTTGCGCATCGCGCTGTTGCTGCTGTGCGTGTTGTTGTTGTTGCTGTTGCTCGTGTTGGGCGGCCTGTAGCTCCTCGGCGGTGCGTTGGGCGATGGTAATAATCAAAAGCAGCGCGGGAACACCCAATGTGACCTCCGCCCGCACCGCGCGGGAGAGTTCGGCCGAGAGGTGACTCACAAGCGGCGCGTTTGGGCCGCACGCGAGAAAAAGAGACGGAGAGGCGCACTCGGGGTAATCGCGGGGAATCGTCAGGTGAAGGACAAAGCGAAAGGGAAGAGAAACAATAAGTGTGGAGGCGTCACTTGGGTGGCGTCGAACCTCATCGGGGAAGATGGAGAGGATCATCTCCATCTCCTCCGCACTCTCCGCACGCATGGCGAGGCGGAGAAAGGAAAAGGAGGGCCCGCACGGAAAGAACGCCTCTCCACACACGCGCAGCAGTCACCTAAACGCACTAACTTATCATGTGTGGGAGGAGCAGAAAGCGAAGAAGAAGAAAAGAAAATACATTCAACAAGAGAAAAAAAACAGGTAGACACACAAAGAAAAAGGAAAAGAAGGACATTCATACGGACACTGTAATGAGGATACGAGAGGACAACTTCTTTTAACAAAGAGGAAATCCTTTATGATTTTCCCTTTCAAAATTTTTTTTTGTTGTTTATCTCTCATTTTTGACAGAAACACAGCACTCAAATTCTTTTCAATTCTCACACCAATGCAGTCATCAGCAATCGTAGTCTGATTACCTTTTAAATTTAAAATTTTCTTTTTCATCATTGTTGACCTTTTTTTATACACTCTTTTGTGTGAATAGTTTCTTTTTCTTTTTTTTTAAATACGCTTTTGTGGTTGTGGAGTCATTGCCCTTTCCATTTCTCCTCGATTTTCTCATAGACTTGGAAGTAAGAAGATCACTCGACATAATCCCTATGATAGGGATGTTGTGAAAGAGAATTGGGGTCCATTCTGTCCCTCATCCTTTTTGTGTATATGTACGCGAATACATATATATATATATATATATATATATATATATATATATATTAGCTTAGGCATATGCTATGGCATACATACACTACACATCATGTCCTTTTTTGTGATTAAAGAAAGATAATAAAGTGCATCAGGATACAAAAAGGCGGTACGGAAAGGTCAGAGACCCGCACTCGTGTTACGCGAGATTAGAATGATTATTTGTTTTTTTTCCTTTTACTTCATTTTATTTTCATCTCCATCAGGTGTACTCACTTTCGTTTGAACCCACCGGAACCTTTTTCCACCAAACGAAAATGCATTATTCCCTTCTTTTCATGTGATAAAACTAACTACTACTCGGCGTGGGTGCTCCCTTGGGTGTACCCACGCTTTGCTCGACGAGTCCCTCCAACTTGCTGTCGATTTCCAACAGTGTGGTGGTGAGGTGACCCAAAACGGTCGACACCTCCGTACGGAATGCGACATCGGCGGTGAGCATCTGCTGCATCTCCCCCAACTGACGCTGCATGGCACTCTGCTGGGTGAGTATGGCTTCTATTTGTGTTCCTATCCCCACCCCGCTGTCGGGGGCGGCGTGGCGTGGGGGTTTGGCGCCAACCGGAGTCGGGGCGGGCGTAAAGAGAGGAGAGGGGGGAGTCATCTGATGGTACACATACCACGCGCGCTTCATGGCGTACTCGGCACGTTCGGGTTGGTGGTTGCAGCGTGAGAGGAGATTGCGCGTCGTGAGACTCACGCGGTATCCTTTTGTCACCTCCGTCAGGCTTGGGTCTTGGAGGAGGTGTCGGTTGATGACCTTTCCGGCCACCTCCGGCGTTAATAAATCCACCGTGCGGTCTGATGTGCCGTGGGGGTAGTAATAAAACGCATCCCCGCGGAAAATCATCAATGAACGCGGCTCCATCACAACCGATTGGAGCGGACGCTGCTGTGCGATTTCACCGTCAAAGCGGAAGGTATCGTTGTAGTGCTCCATCGGCTGTTCATATGGTTCGCGACGTGGGTAGAAGAACATCACACACGGCGATCCAAGCGAGAGGATGGAGACAATAGGGACGTAAATGGGTCCCTCACAGTGCGGGGCTATGCCCTCGCCAGGGTTGTACTCATGCACACGTACACTGTTGGGGAATGTGCTCGGTGTAAAGATGCCGTCATGGAGGAGCATGTCATGGCACTTCTCAATCCATGGCGGAATGTTCTTGTCAGAGACGAAACTCTTGTTGCACACCTCACACATGGTGCATCCCCACTCCTGTGCGGTGCGTTTGGTCAGTTGGGATTTGAGCTCTGTCGGTGTCTCCTTTACAATCGCAAGCATCTGCTGCTCCTCCGCCTCTGTGATATAATTGGGAATGTAAAAAATGTCAGGGACATCACCTACACGATACGGCTCAAGGTTTAGGTGTGTCGGTGACGGAAGCACTTTGCAATGTACACTCGTAGCCCCTGTTGATGCCGTTGGTGTTGATGATGATGTGGATGTGCTTGTACAGGTCTCCAATGGTGTCCCTTTTCCATCTTCACCTCCTTTGGCTGAGGCGAGACGTGTGAGGTGTGAGTTGAGTTCTAATGGGGTCTTAAAGACCTGTTCAAAAATATTCGCCAACTCTGCTTTTGGTTCCCATGGCTTGGCCGAGGTACTTGGGTCCCATGGGGAGAGTTTGGCGGCGTTGAACTTCCCACGCGTCCCATCCTGCTTGTCCCAAGTGGCCACAAGGGAAAAGGTCTCATAGTCCCCCGATTTGGCGTGCACGTGTTTCACGAGACCCGTCACATGCAGCGTGATGGAGGCTGGCGGTGGCATTTCTGTCGTTTGCGGGTACACATACGCATCGAGTGTCATGGAAAAGGACACACCCGTTTCGGTAGTGTCGAGATCGATGCGGCCAATGCCACCCCCGAGACCGTTGGCGGGGCGGAGGTAAACCATTTGGTCGTGATCGATAAACAGTTCGCCTTGAAGCTCATCGGTGAGGACGAGCCATGGGCCGTACAAATCGCGCACAAAGTCCACACCCATGACGGGATCAGTGACTAAATCGTCCACGATGTCATGCACATTCACATCCTCGGTATTTTCCATGGAAAAGTTCGGTGTGGATGTGACGAAACCTTTAGATTTCATCGCCTCGGAGAGACTCTCACTCGCCGGATTAGGGACCTCGCTGCTACTTGATTGGAAACGCCACATGTGGACCGCGCAGCCAAGGCGCAGCAGCCCCTTTGTAAAGAGAAGAGGTCGCAGCTGAGAACGACGCATGGGTGTGTGTTTCCTTGTTTGATGTTTTTTTTTTTTTTGAGGAAAATCAATAATAATAATAATAATAATAATAGCTCGTCCCCTTGCTTTATGGGATGTCCCTCTATAATAAATTCTTTTCTCTTTCCCTCTTTTTTCTTTTAAATGTTGGGTTTCGTGTATTTTATACCCACGCACACGAATGTCCATATATATATATATATATGTTTAAATAGAAAAGGAGAGATATATAGAAGTGAAGCAAAATAAAAAAAAACGAGGAGGAGCTCTAAATTATTGAAAAAAGACAAAAGAAAATCACACATAAAGTCCATTTTTTAAATTAAGACTCATCTAAAATACAGCTGAAGCGGTGAAATCGTTTTTTTTTCTTCGAATCTACGTAAGCAAGCGCATATGTATGCATTCCTTTTTCTTTTGTGTCTTCCCTCCGGTTTTGTGTATTACGTCATTCCATCTCAATAGTGAGGGTTTACATTGACTAAATGACTTTCAATTTGTTAGAATTAAATACACACGCACTTATTTTTTGATTTCCATTCTCTATTTTGTTCATCGAGAGGAAGCGAGTAAAGAAGTATAAGTAAAGATATATATATATATATATATATAAGTGTAGAACACAACAAAAAACATAAAAATCAACTACACAAAAATTTATTCACGGCAAAATACAGTTTCTCTTTTCTCAACATTTTCCTTTTCTTGTTTTCTGGTGCAAGCTAGGACACACACAGAAACAAAACCCAAAATCACATAGGCGATAAGAAGATGTACATTTGTAGCAAAAGGGGGAAACAAAAAATTCATTAAATTTATTTTGGTTTACATATTCTCTCTCTCTTTTTCTTTTTTCTTCTTAGCTTTTCTTCTGTAGTTAAAAAAAAAGTGCACGGGATGTGTGCTGGTCCAGCTTTTCTTCTTTCTTTTTAAACCCTTCATCATCATCATCACCAGTATCATCGCGACTCGACTTATCTGTTTTACTCGTTTCTGCATTATCCACACCTCTCCGTCGAGGTGAGAGGGCGTGCAATGCTTCTCTATTCAAATTCGATCCAAATCGACGTTGCAATGTTCTCCACCAATGGCGCAATGACGGACTCCATTGCCCACTCGCCACATCGCGTTCGTACAGTGTGTAGTGCAGGTTCATCAAAATACACGGCTCGTGTTTAGCGAGAAGCGACGCAATGCGCTCCTCATATTTACGAACATACGCCTTATTAAAAACCCTGCACCGTGAAAGCTTGTTGGGGTCCATTTGCAATTCCCGCGGCGTCGCCTCAAGTGCGGCGGGGCGAACGGAGAAATGCAGGTGGCCAACCACCACCCCATTCTTACCCACACTGCTGATGCCACCAACGTAACGGTTACTCTTCACGTGAAAATTGGCATCCTCACTCACGTTTGGGCTCACCGCTATTAAGGGCAGTGCGACCACCTCGGATGGGGAATACAATGCGGGGCAAAGGAGAGCGCGAAGGGAGGCAACCGTGCGGCCCACTTCTGCTGCAGGTGGAAGAGGCGCATGGCTGCGCGATGCCCGGAAACGAGCCCGACGAACGGAAAGCAAAAGACCATTCCTTGACATCATGGATTTCACAGCCATCACATCGAGACGAAGGGTTACACTCCGACTCTCCTCCTTAGACGGCCATGACACCTGCGATTCGTCATCGCCGTAGTTTGCGACAATATCCAACCGTTGACTACGCGAACTGTCAAAAAGGTTAATGGCATGAATCATTATCATCAATGTGACATTAACTGGACGCTGCACGAGGCGGGAGCGGAGGAATGGATGGGCCGCTGCGAGTGAAACGGTCGCCGTCATGTGTGGCTGCAGCGACACCAACTCCGCCCCTCTGTAGCGTTGCAGAAGAGAGGCCAAATCCGACTCGACCAAACCCCACGCGTCCATTCCACGCTCCGTGCTTGTCTCCGCGTAGGGGTAGGGATGCATCCGTGGAGAGAGGGCGGATGGATGGGGACGGAAATCCCCACGAAGTTCGACGCCAAGGTGTCCAATGGATACCCCTAGAGGGTCAAAGAGGGGAAGCCAACACCGCCTCACTGAGTCGTCTTCGCGCTCCGTATGTCGGCGTGTCCCCCCGCCCGGAGCGGAGATGCAACCCACGGCTTCGGGGCGCAACTCGGTAAAGGCAAGAACGGTGGAATGTAAATAGCGGTGATGGGCCACCTTGAAGCGAAGCCGTGCGTGATAGGGGTCGTCAAGCATGACTGTGGCGGAGGCGGTGGCGCCGTCAAAGTGGATTTGCAGCGCACCAGCGTAGTCTTGGGTGCGGAGGAAGGGCTCCCCGTTGTAATAGCCCTTCACATAACACGCACGGGACGGCGCAAAGTCGCGTAAGCCGATAAGGCGCACATGAAGTGGTGATGGGGTGAGAGATGTCGTCGCACCATAGCGCGCCTCAAGGGAGCGAAGGAGCGCCGCCTCTTTGCCGGCGTGCTCGGCGAGGAGACAATCCACGCGGTGGAGCAACTCCGGGGCACGATGATAAAACAAACGCCATAAATCCAACCGATATGACGTCATGTTCATGGCCTCTTTGGGAATATCTCTTGGAGACACATGGGTACTCTTGGGGGTATGGGTCCTTGTCGCATGTACAAGTCGGAGTTCAAGGGTGATAGCTCCCAAAAGAAAAGCATCCCGTGTGCCAGCGCGGTGTGTGAGGGGAATGACGTGTCGCCGCGTGGATTTCCCCGCCACGGCGCGTATAGGCAACACAGCAATGCCCAACTCCTCCACACCTTCCTCCGACTCCTTTCCCTCGGTGGCGACGGCGATGAGGAGCTCATCCCGAGCAGGTAATACGCCGTGAAAGGTTGTGGTATCCACAAAGAGCGCCGCCGTCCCGTCCGTGGCGGAGGTGGCGCATTGCCAATGATGCAATCCGACTTGCACCGTCGCATACACACACGCTGCAGAAATGCGTCGTCGCGCGGAGGGTAGCGAGGTGGTATGTGTGGAAGGGACCGGGTTGGGACTATCGGTTTCCGCCTTTGGGTCCCAACGGTGGAGACCAACGCGTAACTCCCACTGGGGTGGTGTCGTGAGGAGCGAATGGCGGAGGTGACGATTGGAGGCGGCGAGGAGATCCAGTCGGTGCAGCGCATCACGAGCATTTTCCCAAAGACAACACCCCAACCGGATGCGCCGTTCCCTCTCTGGGTCACTATCTTTTGTGCATCCAAACTGCGAGAGTGCCATCTCATCCGATGCGTAAAGAGGACGGGTGGTTGGGTGGGAAAGATGCATCATCGCCTTGCGTGAGGCCAAGGCAATAGACACAAAGGCTCCAGGTATGGCGTCGCCGGTGCCCGCGGCACGAATGGCGGCGTGTGTGCGGACCACACCCAAATGAGCGCAAGGGCGAATGAGAACGACACCGGCAACGCCTGTGCCAGCCAGCACTGTGATGCGTATCACCTCTTGCGTTGTGATGTGGAGAGAAAAGGTCTCATTGAACACTGCGAGACGACGCAGTCGCGACACATGCGTACAGAAGTACTCACTACGCGTTTCAACTCGAACGCGACACGCAACGGCGCGAAGGGGAATACCCATCGCATCAGTGATACCACTCACATGTAGAATACAAAAAGTCACACGTTGCAGTTTCTCACTTTTGCGTGTCACACTTCCATCTGGACGGGTTTCCACCGCCTCTTCCTCTCTCGTAGAAATGTTGTTTTTGTGTCGCGCTGTAGACGGTGGAGTGATTTCCACCTCGCTGATGACGGCGGTGCCGAGCGCGTGGTTCAGTGCACCATGACGGACGTGTTCCTCCGGTAGACAGGTGCGCTCCTCTTTCGCGATGGTGTTGAGGCGTTTTGGCTCATTCTTCTCATACTCATCATGCTCATCCTCGGTTTTAGAGTCGTATACACTAACATCCGAAGAGGTGTCGTTTAAGGCTTCTCCTGTATTTATTTGTACTCGTGGTGATACTTCACAATGTACCTCGCGGCGGAATGGGGACTGCCCGCCTCGTGGCGTTACTTCGTGTAGCAATGTATCCTCCCTGCGAAGGGTGCCTCCGCCTTCCTCACTCACAGGAAGTCCGTCGCTATTGATGATGGTATCCATATCCCCGAGAATTTCATCACTACAGTAGTAAATCACGTCAGGTATAATTTGCTCACGCTGGAGCACATGAAGGCGTAGAGGTGGAACTATACATGCGGCGTCAAGAGAAGAATGAGGCAAATCACTCATTTGCTGCATTAAATAAACTTTGCTGTTATTATTGGCATGCGTGTGAATGTGTTCACCCCCCGTGTGATTCCCGCTGGGATCAAAATCGGCATCACCATTCTTCGCGTGGGTATCTGGATCCATATTTAAGCCATCCTCATCAGGGTGGAGTTGCTCGCGTGGTGATGGTGACTTGGAGGATGAGGATAACAATAGCAAGGATGATGAAAAGGGAGATAAGAAGGGAGACATCGCCGCATCTTCCATGGTAACCACCTCCGCAAACTCTTCGTACCTTTTATTCCCATCTTTTTCCTTCTCTTCTTCTTCTTCTTTCAATACCGGTGCTTCCCTGCCTTCTTCACAGCACTTCCGAATCTGCGTAAGACGAAAGACACAATCTTGTAGCGCATTAGATATCAGCGAAGCAACATTATTTGCACTCTTATCACTAGTGCTATACAACATGTGGTGAACGCGTAGATGTGGATTTGGTTCATCATGCATCGGCAACGCGACAAACCCAACAACACTATCTTCAATGGATACTTCTTCCATACGCTTCATATTCGAATACCCAGGGTCACTCTGTGGTAATATACGCAACACATACACACCGCCGCCACGTCTTACCCGTTCCTCCTCCTCCTCCTCCTCCTCATAGCGTAGCAGACCTTCCATTCGCGCCTCCTCCGGGGAGAGTGTGAGGCTCGCCATGGAAACGAACATCTCACGTGTCACCTGTCGAAACGTCGTCAGGGAACACCACACGTGCACAGTGAGTCGACACCCAAATGCACCTCGCTCCTTTAGCAGCTCCGCCTCACAGCCTTGGTAGGGCGGCAACGACCTCCAGAGACCGGACCGGGTGAGCAGTGCGGTGAGGGAGCGCAACGGTTCGGAGAGCAAAATCGGTGTCCTCTCCGCCCGAATTGGTCGACGCGGCTCCGGTGATGCCGTCCTCAACCGCTCGGCGTGCGCCGCGCGGAGTGCGAGGGAGCCGCGATCGACCATGCGGTGCAACATCTCACACAGCCGTCGCATGCGCCACACACGCGCCACACACATCCGTGTCTCGGCGTCCGTCACGTATGGCGTGTTGGCTGTGCGAAGCGTCACGAGACGCATTCGTCCGGCGCGGAGTTCATACGCAATGGTCGCGGAAAGATGCACCCAACGCCGCCCCGCGCTGTCCTCTCGCACTGCGGGAACACTTCGCACTGCACAAATGTGAATCGGACGGGATGCCGCCTTTTTGTGGAGTGACACAAATTGCTGTCGCACCGTCTGCCACTTGTCGACCTCCTCCTCCTCCTCCTCCTCCGCGTCCCCCCCTTCGACCACGCGGAGTTCCGCTCGTTGCGTTTCGCTCGCCTTCGGGTTTGGCGCGTGTGTGCTGTTGGGTGGGCAGAGGGTGCGCCGGGCGTGGAGGGCGACCACATCAACGGGCGGCCGACCGGCGTAAACCGTCCGGACCAACGCCGAGTGTTTCCCAACTTCGGCAAGGAGAGCGCTGGAGACGACCCCCGCCTCGTAGTACTGCGCGTTCTGCGGGGTGGTGATGAAGGCGATGAAGGTCTGCAGTTGACAGTGCAACGTCGCCGCTACGCGCGTGACGGCGACACTCTCGAGAGGCGTTGTGCGAACGTGTTGGGGCGTGTTTGGGGCGGGAAAGGCGTGAAGGGTTGTGTGCGCCTTGCAACGACGCGTAGAGGTGGCGGGGGACCAGCGGGACGCATCGGCACACACAAGTAGAAGGGCCTCCGCCACGGCCCAATCGCCATCCGACTCGGAGAGCGTATGCAATGGCATAGGAGGTTCAATTTCTCTCTTTTTTTTTTGTTTTGTTTGGATTTGATTTACCAGGCGAAAAAAGAGAAGGAAACAAACAATGGATGAAGAAGAGTGCAAAATGGACCGCACTCTTTTCTATTGGAAAGTTTCTTTTATTTATCTATGGCCTCTTTCCACTTTTTTTTTCTTCTTCTATTCGTTCCGCAGAAACACTATATATATATATATATATTAAATATATAAATGCGTTCGCTTGTGTGAGAATTTGGAGTTGTGTACCAATGCCAAGGCTTAAAATACGTTATATTAGACAAAATAGAAATCCCATATAGAAACATATAATGAATATATGAAGTGCAAATAGGAGATGGATCAACAACAAGAAAGGATTTCACCATACTTTTAAAAGTTCATTTTTTCTTTTTGCTTTACTTGGTCTTCAGAATGTGAAAATCCACCACCATTCTCCTCCTCTCAAACAAACACCACCAGCTATTGTCAAATACACCACAAATGAAGCAAAATTACGAAAACATGCATATACAAAAAACAACAACAACAACAACAACAACACACACACACACACTGAAGTAACACTTCTTCGTTATTTTTTTTTTGTTGTTGTTGTGCGTGTGCGCTTATTTCCTTTCGCTGCTTTTCACACTTTTCCTTCTCCCCGAGAGACGGGCATAGTTCGCGTAGGAGCGCCCCACTTTGGAGGCGACATTTCCCCCTATCATTTCCTCCTCTCCCCCTCCTCCTCTGTTTGTGTGCGACTTATCGGGTAATATGTGGGCGTGGCGTCCCTTTTCCTCGAGTGTCATATCCGCAAAGAAGGTGGGAAGCTCCAACTCGGGCACTGTGGACTCCCATTCCTTTTTCCGACGCGAGCGAATCGTCTCGTGAAACCCCGCCGACACCCCTCCGACGGGATTGGAATGATTGAGAGAGGAACGATTTACTCCTTTTGACTTTATTGCCCCGTTTTTACTCCCTTCACTATGGTTGTGCGACGCCTCTCGCTTTTCATGACGCAAAACGTATTGAATGCGTTGTTTAAACTGTGCGTTTTGTAATCGTCTTTCCACAAACGTGGCTGGCATCCCAATAGTGCGGGCGACTTGTCGAATGGAGGCCCCTCCGCGAATCATTCTGTAGATAACCGTGTCATCCTCAAAGGAGAAGAACTTACTGTGACTAAACGGGTGATTCGCGGGGTTACGCATCTCCGCCTCCTCCAAACCGTTTGGCGCGAGTGTGGCGCGCAGCATGGCGTCCCATTCCATCGCCGACTTCATCGCCCACGTGTCGCCTCCGCCCATCGCAAAGTCATCGGGCACACGTCGACGATGGCGTAACGTTTTTTGCGCAAAACGTGTGGACTTTTTGTGTTCGTTTGGGGATGTGGTTTTGGACGTCTCCGCCGCTTGGGAGGCCGCGTTTGGGTGGAGGACGCCGCTGCCCTGTAAGAGTTCATAGGCGGTGTTGACGATCTTCATTTTGGTGTCATCCCCACTGCTGAGGTCGGGGTGGTGAAGGCGGGCGAGTTTTAAGTACTGCGAACGCACACATTCGCTCGTCGCGTGTTGCGCGTTGCGCGGGTCGAGGCCGAGAACGCGAAAGGCGGCCAACACCGCATCCGATGGGGCGCCCAACAGACGAAAGGAGCGAAACATGCACACAAAGCTAAGGAACACATTTATATTGGTGTATAAAAGGAGGAAAGAAAGAGAAAAAAGAAAAAGAAAAAGAGGAAGAAGATGAAATCATAAATGAAAAGGACATAAAAGGTGAAAAAAAAAACTTTATGTTTTTTTTGTTTTTTTCATATCGTTTTCTCTCTTTTTTGCTTATGGGACGATTTGCATCCCGTAAAGCATAATATATATATTGTATTTGTATTTGCTTTCCTTTATTCTTCCTTTCGTGCGGAATACGAATAGGAATTAAGGGACAGGAAAAAGGAAGAAAAACAAAAGAAAAAAGTGAAAGAAAGAAAACACACACTTTGACTTCATTTCTCATCTCAAATACGGAAAAACAAAACACTGTGAGTACTTCATTCACTGTTATCTTTCTTCTTCTTCTTCTTCTTTTTCTTCTTCTTCTTTTGTTCTTCCTTAATGTTATTGTATTCGTTTGATTTCATATATATATATATATATATATATAGATATATGTAATTCTATAAATGAAAGTGTATTCATATATAATTATATTTCTCTCCCTCAGACGATGCAGAGCTGTTGTGTGAAAACGGGACAGCTTTGCAGACGCACTCATTAAATGGAGCACAAGAAAGAACCGAACCAAATAAAATCCTTCCCTTTTTGTTTAGATTTTTTTTTTTGTATGAAACGATACCCAAAAATATTAAAAACAGTGCAATTCATTCTCTTATTACCCTTTTTTTAATTTATTTCTTTTTTTTTTCCTTTTTTTTTTGTTGGTAAGGAGTAAAAAGAGACTATCTCTTTCCTCCTCTTTCTTTAATGATTGGTTTTGTGATGGAATTACTCTTTTTCTTTCTTTTCGTTCATTTTATCATAAAATACATATTTCAGTTATTACTTCTCACGTCCATTACTTTACATTTTTATTTTCCGTTTATATATTTATATATATAGATATATAAATATAAACATTAATGTATTCTAATTCTTGTCAAAATTACATTTCATGTTTCTCATTTTTCTTTGGAAATAATTGTGAAGATATGTGAGAAGTGAATTGTCATCGGGACTCTTATTTAAAGATATAAAATAAAAGAACAGAAAAAAACTGAAAGTGTGAATAAAATCAATACAAAAGTAAAGACAAAAGATGTAAAACCTCTTTTTCTTTTTTTGTCAAAGAATTCCCCTTTTTTTTTTAACAAAGAAAAGAATTGATGACATAAAAAAACAAAAAAAAAACAAAACAAAAAAAAAAGAGGAGAAGAATGAAAACCACAAAAGATAAGAAAACCTAACAACAATGATAAATGAATAAAACAACACAAACACACAAAAAAAAGAGAATACAAAAAAAAAATGTTGGAGTACTTTCCTATTTCTCTGTTTTTTTTTGTCTTTTTTCAAGAAAAACAAAACAAAACAAAAATTCATCCTTTTCTTCACTTTTTATACACTCATCCATTTGTTTCGTCTTTTTTTTTTTGTACATTTTTTTGTTTTTTTAGGAGTTATATTATTTTCTTCTCCTTCTTTTCCGAAACGCACAAAAATGGAAAACAAAAAAAAAACCGAAAGGAATTGTTAATAAGTACAGGAAAATGGAATACAGCAATAAACACAAAAAAGAAAAAAATGGTTTACGACAGTAACCCAAAAATTTTAAAAAAAATAGATGCATTTGTAAACATATAGCAAAAAACAACAATTTAGAAAAAAAAATTTTGCACAAACAAGACGAATACTTCTTCTTTGTGTGTGTGTTTAGAGAAATAAAGTCTTTTTTTTTTTGTGCGCTGTGAAGTAATTTACATTCGTGAAATACGCTTTGCCATTGAAGTTTTAAAAAAGAGGAACATAAAAGGGGAAAAAAAAAACGAAAAACAAACAAAACAAACAAAATGGTATATTCTCAAACAAACGAAAGAAAAAACGAGCGTCAAATTTTTTTTTTTGTTTTTCGCCTTCCAATTCGCATTCATATAATTTTTTCTTTTTCTTTAAAAACTCTCATAACGATTTCTATTTAGTCATAAATAATTACTTTTTTTCTTTTTTGGTTTGGCTTTCATTTTCATCATTTTCATTATCCCTTTTTTCTTTTTGCACAAATTTGTATATATAAAAAAAAAGAATTCCGTACGAAAAGTGACAAAAAAAATTAAGAAAATGAAACCCCCCCCAAAAAAAAAGAGACGAGTAATAAATAGAAAAAAAAAAGAAAACAGAGTTAAAATTGCGTGAGGAATTGTGTTATGGCAAATACAGAGAGGGAATCCAAAAAACAAAACAAAAACGACGTCAATAAACAAATCAAAAGGGAAACCATTCAATTCATTTTTTTAAATTCATCTGTTGAAATATAAAAACAATTATATATATATATATATATTTTTTTTTCTCTTTTCTTTGAAATTTACTTCTCTCTTTTTTTTTTTTTTAATTTGCTTTTGTCTCTTTGGAGCTCTTTACGTTTCTAACGCGTTGATTTAACAACAACAAAAAAAAAGCTATTTAAAGTTATCATCTTTTTTTTTTCTTTCTTTTTTTTCTCTTCGCATTGGTTTCTACATTGGTTTCTCCTTAACAGAGTTATACCTCACACAATTTGTTTGAACGCAACAAAAAAGAAAATGATAGAAAGTTTTTTTCTTCTTTAAAAAACACTTCAAAATAAAAAACAACCAAAAAACAAAACAAAACAAAACAAAACAAAAAAAGGGATGACGTGAGAACAGACACCCCAAAAAGGGAAAGACATGAAAGTATGATGTCTAATTTTTTTTTTTCTTTCTTTTCTCTTTTCTCCTTTTTTTTTTCCTCTAAAAAAATTTTTTTTTTTTCTTTTCCCCCTCATTTTTTTTTTTTGTATATAAAAATATAAATATATTGCTATGTTTATTTTCCTTCATTTTCTTTTCTTTCATTTCATTTCCTGTCGTCTCGCCATTCCGTGTTTTCTGTTTCGCTAACAACGAAAAAGAGAAAAACACACCTCAAAAGTCAATAGTAATTAATAAAGAAAAAGTATACACGACAAATGACAATAAAGAAACGGAATTCAGTTTTTTTTTTTTTTTTTTGCGAAGTTAAAAACATTCTTTTTTTAAGGAATGAAAGAAATTGAGGAAAACTAAACAAAACGGAAAACCATAATGAAATACAAAGAGAAAAAAAGTGACAATCATAACAAAGAAAGAAAAAGAACCAAAGAAAAAAGAGAAAGAATGAGTCTTTTACATATAAATATACACACATTCATAAGCGAACAAAAAAAAAACAATTCTTTTTTTCGCTTTGTATGTTTTATTAATTCAAAAACAGCATTCGCTTTTTCAGTATTTCTATTCATAGCGAGACATTTGGTTAACAAATTACATAAGTCAAGCAATGATTTTTGCTTTGTTTTGTAAGACAAAAAGAAAAAAAAAAAGTTCGTTTCTCATTTCCTTTTTATTGTTCTTTTTTTTTTCTTTTTTATCATCTCTTTGATTTTCTCTAACATTCTCTTCAAAATTGTTTTCTCCAAACTTTTCACTTCTGTTCGTTTATTTTCACTTTATTTGTTCATTCCTTTCTTTAAAAGAAAACCAAACAAACAAACAAACACACACACACACACAAAAAAACAATTTGTCATTTGTTGTTATGTTTACCGTTTTTTCTTTCTTTCTTTCTTTCGTTATATGCGAAGCGCCAATCACTGTTTTCCTCCGCTTACGCGTTTTCTCTAATAAAGCTGAATTACATCGTCTCCTTTTTTTTTTGTTTTCTGCGCGGCGAAACACAAAAGCGCTTTCAAAGCAGAGAGGAAAAACGACCAAAAATAAAAAAAGAAAGAAAAAGCAAAAAATAAAAATGGATTGCGTGACATCTAAATGCTAAATGCGCGTAAGACATTTCATGCCGTTTTTTTTTATTTTTTTTTTTTCATCTCATTTTCATTTTTCCTCTCTGAATGATAACTTTTGTTTTTGTTTGATCTCAAATGTTTGTGTTTGTGTTTGTGCGCTTCTCTTTGGTTTGCGTTTCATGTCATTTACTCTGCGCGATGTACAAAATACATTTATACCAAATGAAATGTGTGTATGTATAAATGCACTCTTTTCTCCCTCTCTTTCTTTTTCAGTCAGACATCCATAAAATGAGAATAATAATAACAAATCAGACGAAAAATGTTGAAATGAAAAAGGCAAAAAGCTTCTCATTTGGCGTCAAACACAAACACACACGCAAAAAGATGACAACAGAAAAAGGTTTCATTGAAATCCCAAAATGTCAACAAAACAAAACAAAAAGGCAAACAAACAAAACGACACGAAAGTAAAACAAAACAAAAGAAAGCACAACATATCATCTTTACAAAAAAATGGCGAAAACAAAAACAAAAACACGCACAAATACACCACCAAAACGAAACAATGATAATAATAATAAAAACGAAAAAAACAAGGGGCATAAAAGCTGAATCGTTCTCTTCGAATGTGAAGTCCTAAAAAGGTACTTTGGTTTCAAGTGACGCGTGACAAAAAAAAAAAATAAAACAAACCAACAAAAAAAAAAGAAAAGAAAAAGACTTTGAGGCAAATTTTTTTTTTTTGTTCGTTTAGACGACTGTCATGAAAAGGATGAAACAGAAAAAGCGTTGCCGCATCTATTCCATTCAAAAAAGATGCAGAGGAGCACAAATAAATATATTTTATATATAAAGTCTCCAAATGAGTCCATTTTGCTTCATTTCTCTTACGCTCGCATTGTTCTGTTTTCTATTTTTTTTTTTCTTCTTTAAACTATTTTTTTTTGTCTATTTGCTTAGTAAAGTACTGTTTTTTCCGTCTTTTTTCTTCTCTTTTTCTTCACGTTCATTTTAAAAGTTAATACTCTCCTCTTTTCCTCCTTCCCTCAGACTTCTATTTTCTTTATTCTTTCTTTTTACACTTTCCCAGAGGGAATGAAACATTCAGAACAGAACACACACACATCAAAAAAAAAAAAAAGCCGACTATATTTTTCTTTTTTTTTTCTTTTTTTTTTCTTTTCGTATTATTTCCACCTCCACTCAGCTACATGACTAGACATATAAATAAAATGGCAAACATAAAAAGACATTTTCTTAAATATGAAGGTACAGAAAAAAAAAAAAACGCTGGTGGATTTTTTTTTTTTTTTCTCTTTCTTCAATTCCTTCTATTTCTGCATGACATCAAAAGAGTGTCGTACAGCAAAAAAAAAAAAACAGCACATGAAGGTATTGAAGAGAAAATGAGTAGAAACAATAACAAACCGAAAAGAATACAAAAGAAAAAATGGTGTGAAAATGGCAATGACGTGAATTTGGACATCCACACAATCACACACACATAAAAAAGAATCTCTCTTTTTTTTTTTCCCCCTCATTCTTTTCATCTCAACGAATTAAAAAGAAGAAGATGTGGAGTTCCCGAAAAGAAAACAAAAAGGGAAAGTATGTCAAGAAAAAAAGAAATTTGGGTTAATGCGTACAAAGGGAAGGAAAGATAAAGAAAGGGAGAGAAAAGGGGGTTGATGTAAAAGCAATGGGAAGGGAGTAATGATAAAATTCATAACAATAACAATAAAAGAAGAAGCGTGTTGGTGTTGGGAGAGAGTTACAAAACCAAAAAAAAAAAAACTAAAAAAAAAAAAGATGGACAGCAGCCAACACCAAACAGTTATAATACATCGTTTCCATTGTGTCAATGCATGGCTGGGTATGTGAAGACCACTTCGGCCCCCTCCAGCGCGGCGAGTTCATCCGCGAGTTGGTCCACCAGCGCCATTTCCCCCCAAACATTCACCAAAAACGTGACGGCCGTTAAATCCAGCAGCCACTCCGCGTCCAAAAAGGTGACCGGCGCCTCCATGCGCCGCGCGAGCTCCTTCGCACTCGCGAGGGAGGCGAGATCGTGTCGGCGGAGCTCGGACTTCGTCTCCTTATCGAAATCCCGCGCGTGTCGGAGGAGACGCGGGCAATGGGTGAGCGGCGCGTGTTGGAGTTCAACAAACGTCGGCGGTACGTGTGTGGTGACGCAGCTGACGAGCCCCATGTGCAGACTCCCGTTGTGCGGGTACTCGACGACGACCATGTCGCCCACAAAGGTGCGGAACGGCGCGACAAACCACGCGCTGCCGAAGCGGAAGTTGACGGAGACGTACCGCACCAACGCGTGGCGGGGGGCGGGGAGGCGACTGACTTCACTGCCGCTTTCGGAGACGCCGTTTTCGCCTTCGGTGGACGCCTGACGCTCGGCGGAGGCGCAGAGAGAGGCATCCGACGCGGCCGGACACTCCGACGGGTCGAGGAGACGGACGCTGTACGGGTTGTGCTGCACGCGCCGACGGGCGGCAACGACGGGTTGGCTAGACATGGAAAGAGGACACGCGTCAGGTGGGAGGAACACAATCACGTGCGCCTTGTTGGTGTGGGGAGGGGTTTTTTGTTTTTTTATTGTTGTGGCTTTCCTTGGGATTATTCTAGTAAAGAAAAACAACAACGAAGACCCTTTAAAAGAAAAAAGAAAAAACAACCTTTGGGAAGTGTAGAATGGTTGAGTTTCTAATTTTTTCTTCTTTGTTTTGTTGTTGTTCGATTCTTCTTTTTCAGCGAAACTATAAAAGTTTTTCTTTTTAATTTGGAAATGGTTTGTTTGGGTGTATAAATAATTAGCAAAAAAGGAAAAAAAGAAGAAACAAGACACACAAATGTAAAGAGTAAAAAGAAGTAGAAAGGACAATGCTTTTGTTTTGTGCAGACAAATGCATACAAGATGAGCCAAAACACACAAAGAGAGTAGATACACAAAAACAACACATGTCATAAACAAACAAAAGTTTTATTGAATATAATGTAAAGAAAGATTCACCAATGTATGCTTTTCTATATATATATATATATATATATATATATGTATATATGGAAATGCATACCCATGTTTTATACGTGTATTGTATGTTTGTGCAAGAACGAAAAAAAGAGCACATGCATTCCCTTTTCCCCCTTCCTTGACCCCATGTTTCTTCTCTAATCAGCAGCAGCACCAAGTACATCCATATAAAACCATTCCCCCCCTCTCCCCTTACCTTTACTTGTACATCATGGCCGTATCCCACATGCGCACAATGGCGTCTCGAATGTCCTCCTCCTCCACTCCAAACCGCGCGTAGTGATGCGTAAAGGCCCTTACCTGGAGCAGCGCCTCCGCCTGTTCGAGCGTCGTGGTGAGGTCCGCGCCGATGCGCCGCTTTGCCCCAAACACGGTGAGGTGCGCCGTGTGCGCGTCGAGCGGCTTCTCGTGTGTGTGCCACTTCGCCCCCCCCCCGACCGGCTGCGCGGCCTCGTCCCACACCCGCGGGCCGCGCAGACTCCACAGCGCCGGCGCGTCCGGGAGAAACGCGTCCGCCACGCGCCGCGCCGCCGCTCGGAGCGCGGCCGTCCACCCCTCCGCCGCGACGGCGCTGGCGGCGAAGAAGAGGCGCGCGGGGTCCGACGCGACGGCGTCCACGACGTCCGACAGTCCGCCCATCCGCAGCCGCCGCCCACACGCCGCGACGCCCGTCGGGAGGTGCATGTCGAGGAGGCGCCGGCACATGTCGCCGTCCCGAGCGGCGGCGTTCGGGAGGACGAGGACGGCGTCGGCGCTCTCCCGCATGGCGCTGGCGGCGAGGACGGCGTTGTACGACTGCGTCACCACCTCCCCGGTGGGACGCGGCCAGACGGCGGCGTGCACACGCAGCGCGCGCGGAAACGCCTCGCGGAGGGCGTCGGAGACGAGGGCGCCCACGCCGGAGCCCGTCCCGCCGGCGACGCTGTGCAGCACGTGGAAGGCGCCGACCGCCCCGCACGACTCGCTCTCCCGGCGGAGGGACTCGGCGATGTCGGCGCGTCGGCTGCCGCCCTGCGCGAAGTAGCCAAAGGCCCAGTTGTTGCCGCTCCCCTCGTCCCGCGTGAGGCACTGGTGCGGGTGGAGGTGGTACGCCCCGACGCGGGCGGTGCGGGAGAGGACGGACTCGATCACTTTGGGCTCCATGTCGATCATCACGCAGCGCGGAGTGGGGGGGGTGGAGGGGGGGGAGGGGCGAAAGTGCGTCGCGGAGACGTGCGAGGCGAACACCTCATCACTGCCCACACGCGCCTCATGGACGAGGTGGTCGAGAAAGGCGGAGCCGAGTTGATTTCCACACTGACCAACAAAGACATGAACAGTGGCCATCTCGTTTTTCTATTTTTATTTTATTATTTTTTTGTGGGTGCGTCTTTGTTGTTGGTTGGTGCTGCGTCCTTCCGATTGGTGGAGTTGTCGTCGTTGGGCTACTCCTTCTTTTTTTAACTTTTCGTTTGGGTTTGTCTGTTCGTCTTTCGCCTTACGATATTTGACAGATAAATAAAGAGAGAGAGAGAGAGAGAGACAAGGGGCCAAACTAAGGGATCCTTTTTCCCTCTTTTTGAATTTTTGTTTCTATGAAAAAGAAAACCGATAAACCTTCGTCACTATATATATATATATATATATATATATATATATATATATATATTTATATTTATATACACAAATATGTAATTTTATAAATCTGTGTGTGTGTCAAGAAGAGTGCGGAATGGTGGGCTGTGGAGAAAATGCGAAGAACAGAAAAAAAGAAAAAAAGAGGAGTACAACAAGGGCAAACAAAAGCCAAACCAGCTGAAGACAACTATTCAAGTATAAAGAACGAAATTGAAAAGAAAAAAATATACATCAAAGTACATATCGAAAAAAGTACCGACGCAATAAAAAAAAATTATTTTTTTTGACTTATGTTAATGCGGGAAACATGAAACATAATAGAGTGGTGTTAATGTCTAAAATAAGGAAATAGAAAAAGAATTTAATCCTGTCGTATTATATTCAACGTGCATGTAAAGTTTTGAGAGAAAACTATAAGTGCTTATAATTTATCCCTCTTATCAAAAGTGAGCGTATGGTATTCGTGCTCGTGCGTTTTTCCTTTAGTGTGTGTAAGCGTAAGTGTATACATTATTATTCTTGCTTTTGTGTGTGTTCTTGTTGAGTCTATTTTTTTTCTTTTTTCTGGTTCTCCCTTTGTTGTTGTTTCATACGCATATGTGTAAGTGCGAGTGTAGGACAATCAAAAACAAAGACAAAAAATAAAGCAATATATATGTATATATATATATATATATATATATATATATATATATATATATATATATAGATATATATGGACGTTGTCCGTATCACAGTTACTGTGTCCCCAAAATAAAGTCTTTAATGGGAAAACAAAATATCAAAAAAACAAACAAAAGGAGAAATGTGAGGGTTATATGAATAAAAAAGATATATATATATATATAATAGTACTGCGGCATAAAGCAAAAGAGAGCAATAAAAAAGGGAAGAAAAAAAAAAGGAACAGAATGATCCATACTTTTTTTCAATTATTATTTAACGCAGAGAAAAGTTTACTTGCAATTTTTTCTAACAAACGAAAACTTTTTTTTTTTGATTTCGGTTTTTTTGCTTCTCATTTTGCGTCACACGCACAATACCGAATGGCATTCTTTTTCCAAAATTTACTTTTCTCGTAAGTCCTTTCTCTCACCCTAAAAGCGAAAAAAACAACAACCAAAAAAAACAAGGAGAAAAAAAAAGAACATTTTCTTTCTTCCCTTTCCGTGAAACCAACAAATAACGAATGAGACAAACGGATTCCTTCCTCCTCAAAAAGAAAAAAAAAAAATAATAATAATAATAAATAATAATAATATCACTTCACTTCCAATTTTTGTTTTGTTAAATTTTCTTTTCGGGGAAAAACAATACACCAACAGTAGTAGATCACGGAATTCAGTGGAAAAAAAATGCCAAATAAACACCTCAACGAACACTTCAACAAAAAAACAAAAAGAGAACACTCCCCCACTCTCTCCTTTTCAAAAGAAAAAAACAACGCACAGACACACAAAAGGAAAAAAAAATATATAGTTAAACATTCACACTCGCAAACAAATACACAAAAAGGTACACTCCCACAAGCATACACCCACACATAAAGACACGGAAGAAACAAAAAACAACAGAAACCGTATCGTGTCTTCACTCCTTTTCCTGTTTACTGTCCGCCTCATAATCATCACCCTCTCTCTCAGTATATATATATATATATATATATATATATGGTCTTTTTCTTCTCGTTTTCTTTTCGCTTTCTTTTTTTTATTATCTCTTCTTCAGCACTCTCCTTTTCCCTTTTGTTTCTTATCATTACTTTGCGCCTATTTATTAAGTACATACCATTCACGCCCACACAAGAAGGAACAATACACACGTTTGCACATGTTTGCCTCCTCTCAAAAAGAACAATAACAAAAAGAAAAGTGTGAGATGACAAAAAAGGAAAAAAACAACAACAACAACAAGAAAAGATGAGAAAGAGAAACCATTCCAATCCCATTTCAATCCTTTCGACCTCCCCTTCCGCGTCCCAAGAAGGCGCGACGCGCCGCGTAGGATGTTTTTACTCCATCGAAATGTCCATTCGCACCGACCGGCGCAACACCCGCACTGGAGGCTGCTGTTCCAGGGTTAGCCACGTAGCGCTGCAACACATTTGCTAAGAGAAAGAGCTGAATACATATGAAAAACATGGTTGCCCTTTCACCTTGCACAGCAATCAGTCTTGCACGAACACCGTATAAAACGTACATGCGCAAAAACCACAATCGCATTCGGTCTGCTGTGGAGAGTTGTCCCTCACAGTGCTGCCAGCAGAATTTCTGGTGCCTCTCATTCACGGGAACGATGAGAAACCAAACGTAACCTAAAAATGAGTCCGCCAGAGGGTTCGATGCCATCCTAGGTTCACGACCATCCTCCACCACACAGGTTGTGCAATGTTCTTGTTCCTTTTCATCCAAAAGATAGTTTGTGAAGTCATGACGTCTTCTTCGCACGAGATTCATCATGACTCCATCATTTATCTCAGAGGCCACATTTTCTGCTTGGGATATGATAAGCGCCGCACGTTTTGTTTTTTCCACTCGGTATCTATCCAAGGCTGTATCACAGCCAATATTGTTCGGATTCTCTTCACACGCCCTTATAAAGGCATTTTGAGGCTTATCTTGCCCATGCATCGCTTTAAGTAAAGGATTCGATTGGGCGCGCTGATACTTGTCAATGTTACGTAAGATCTCACCACACCGCTCACAGTCATCATTCCTACGCAACATTCCGTTAATCTCTGGAAGCACAGCATCAACAGTTGGTAAAGAGGAAAGATCCGCATGCAGAAAGGACACAATCAGTCCCAAAAGGACGATCATAAAAAATATCCTGACACTCAACAGAAGTACCATTTGAAACGACCGCTCCAAAAAAAAAAAAAGTCTACTTCACAACAGCTAAAAGATATTCTTTTTTAGAAATTTTGTGTGCCAGCACCACTTTTATCAAAAGTCAAAAAAAAAAAAATAACGGCAACGTCACGTTGCTTTCTTTTTTTCTTTGCTGTTAAATCTTTACGAAGTAAAGTGGACAACTCCAAATACACGAAAGACTATTTAAAATCCCCTAAAAACACCAAAATATATTCCTATCTTTTCTGAGAGAAAGATAAAAAAGCAAACACACAGTTACGTCCTAAGTAAAAATATTTTTTTTAAAAACAATATATATATATATATATATATATATATATATATATGTCTTCTAAAGTAGCGGTAACACAAAAAGCAAAAGAGAAAAAAAAGGTTCACTTTCAAAGTATGCAATACCAAACATATGTGTGTGTACAGACACGCACACACACACACATAAAACAAAAAGGAATACAAACATACATGTGTATACATACGTACATATACACAAGTGATAGAATCGAAGCAACCAATGGGTCTGGCGCTCCAAAGGGAGGGGATATGTTGTTCGTGGCACGGCGGGGACAGGCATTGTTGGGTGAACCAAACGCACCGTCGAATGCGCGGCGCCCCTCACCAGTGCCTGCATCAATTAGTTAACACACAAGTAAAAATAATAATCAATAACGGAAAATGACTTATTGTCCTTCAGACGCGAAGCAAGTCTCTCACCTCGCGTCCCCCTCGTTGCCCGCATCCGCCCTACTGCTCCCAGTTGTTGTCGCGCTCCGCCCATCCGAGGCCCTCGTCGACCTCAACGGCCGGCGCGGCGACCTGGTTGGCCTCCTCCTGCTTGAGCGCCTCTTCGGGGTCGCGGTAGAAGAAGAGGTCGACCTTCACGTCCCACGGCACGCTGCGCGGGACGGTGCCACGCAGGCGCAGCACCTCGCGGGCGAGCAGCCAGTACATCATGCTGATGGAGTAGCGGCCGCGGTTGTTGCACGGGATGGCGATGTCGACGAACTCGAGCGGGGCGTCGGTGTCGCAGAAGGCGATGACGGGGATGTTCACGAGGCTCGCCTCGCGCAGCGCCTGGTGGTCGGTGCGCGGGTCCGTGACGAGCAGCACGCGCGGCTGCATGAACTTCTTCTGGATCTGGTTGGTGAACGTGCCGGGGATGAAGCGGCCGGCGAGGAAGGTGGTGCCGACGAGCTGCGAGAACTTGAAGACGGCGCGCTGGCCGAAGAGGCGGGTCGAGCAGACCGTCACATCCTGCGGGTTCTCCACCGCCGCGATGATGCGGGCGGCGAGGATGAGCTTCTCCCACGTCATGTGCAGGTCGATGATGTTCGTGCCGTCCTTGGTGCGGCTGTGGATGTACTTCTTCATCGCGTTGCTGCGGTTCTTCGTGCCGAGGTGGCAGTGCATGCCGAGGAGCTTCTGCAGGTCGCTCTCCTTCATGCGGAGAACCTTGGCGCCAGATTCGACGGAGGTCATGGTGCGTGTGGAAGTGGTCTTGGAGAGTGCTTGTGAAGCTGAAAGAACTATTACAGTGTTAAGACACACACACAAAAAAAGAAGAATGCGATAAAGAAAATAATTAAAACAAATGAACAAAAGAGTAGAGTATAAAGTCATTATGCATGCAGATAAACGGATATGCGAAGGGTAAGACGAGTAATCGTTTTTTTTTTTGTGTTTTGAAGAGAAAAGAACAAGTAGCTACACTTTTTCTGCTCGTATAGGTTGGAGGACAGAAATGATTTTTATCAAACATGTGCGATGAAATAAAGAATATAGACACTACTCTGTACATATAGGACAACAATGTTTTGATCACGAACACATCCTTCAAACAAACGCGGATACGCAAACGCACACATTCAGAGAGGGAGAGAGAGAGAGAGATAGATAGAAATGGATGGTATCACACGCGACTGTACGGCAAGCTGGAAAATAAACAGCAATACCATGAGCTTCACACACATACACAAATACTAACAAAAGCAATAAAAAGAATCACAAGAAAGCAAAAGTCTGAAAAGCTAATGAGAAACGAGAGATCAAAGATTTTGTTTGAGTAAGTGGAATTGTTTTGGCAACATTGTCATGCTTCTTGTGAGACAAGTTCTTGCTTAGCATCGGCATTATTCTTTACAAGCTCGTCATTACTCATTCTCATTTCATAGTACTTGCGTTTCGTTTCGTGTAGTTCACGACGTATTCTCTCAGCTTCGTATTTGAGTTCGGTAATATATGTAGATGTCATGTTAATTTCTGATGCCTTCTGCCGCATGACATTGTTTTTTTGTTGCAGCTCCCGTTGATACACATTTAGTTGATGTGCCACTTCTGGCCCTGGCATTCGTGAAAGAATGTTTTGGAGCTCGGCTACAAGTCTCTGCTTTTCTTGTAGCTCCATGTCCTTTTCAACACATTCCTCCGATTTGTTGATGAGTCGACGCTGCAACTTTGAAATTTTTGTATCCAGTTCCTCTGGTGTTGGGTCTCGCTTGGTAACACATTTTTGCCAACGCAAGGCACTTTTTGGATTTTCCGCCTCCTCAGAGAGGGCCTGAACCTTACCGCGTTCCACGGAAAGATCGTATTGCAGTTGCCGCACTTCTTCCTTGAGTTCCTCTGTCCGCCAGGAGCGTTTTTGCGCAATCATGGCCTGACGTTTGAGTTCGCTCATCTTTAGGTGAAGCAGTCGTATGTCCTCTTGCCTCTCTCTGTATATCGACTCACCTTGTGTGAGGGTTTCTTGTTGAATGCGAACTTTTTCATAGAGAAGAGCGAGTTCATCGTTTCGACGAATGAGTTGTGTTCCTAGGAGATCACGTTCACCACTCACAGTGAGAAAACGCTGCTGTTGTGCACTTAAATCACGATCACATTGACCAATGACCTTTACAAGTTGTTTAAGTTGCTGTCCCACGTTTTCACATTCGTGGTTTGCCTCATCAAAGGCGATGGTGAGGTCATTAACGACTTTGCGCATTTTGCCAAGACGCTCCTTGGCCATCTTTTGTGAAGATGTCTCTTCTAGAAACCTTTTCTCCTTTGTGGATAGCTCTTCCTTTAATTGTGTAATTTGATGGTCCATCATGCGGAAGTTTTGTTTCAGATCTACAACCTCGTCTTGTGACTCTATAAGTCTCTTAGAGTAGAGGTTCCTCTCCGTACGGACCTGCTCATACAGACTTTGTTGTTTTTTCAGTTTCTGTTCACTTTCTTCAATGGCTTTCTGCGTTTCTTCACACGAAATGGTGGCAATCTTCAAATCCTCCTGTGCCGAACTGTGCTGCACTGTAACTTGAGAAACTTCCTGTACATACTTTTCTCGCTCACTCTCAAGTCGCGCAATAGTTTGTCGCAACCGTGCGCTAATTTCTCGTTCATGCTTGACGGAGGTCTCCATCTCCTGTTGACTTTCCACTTCATTTGCTATAATCCTTTCAATAGCTTTCATTTTTTCGCGCTCTACATCCGTGCGATTTCGCAGTGTGGATTGCTCCTTTATAAGGAGTTCACACGCACTGTGGAGATCTTGTCGTTCACGTCGGACAGAATCGATGCGTTTTTGAATATTCGTTTTTTGTCTTATTAGGTTTTCATTCTCCTGACGTATGTCATCATTCTGCTGCGCAAGACGACGTAACTCTTTGAAATCTGTGTCTCGTACACGATGCATGCGGGCGTCTTCAGCACGGAGCTCAAAAGATTTTCTCTCTGTACTATCAATATCATGACGTACCTCACGCAATCGTTCATTGAGCGCCTCTGTTGTGTCTAGTGCATCATCATAGGACTGTTGAGTGTGGTATAGTTGACGTTCTGCTGTTTCTAGTTTGAGTGTGAGAGCCCGATGCTTGGCTTGGTCCTCTGTGACTTGGTTTCGGAGTGAGTTAACGGCTGCTTCCAAGCGAGACTGTAACTGTTCACGTGATTTTAGCTCCTTAGCGCGTTGTTGCAAGAGAATAAGGAGTTCTCGCATTTGCATATCTGCCCGACCTCGAGCCTTTACATCTTTATTGTACTCCTCTCGTACGGTTTGTTCTCTGTCAGCGACACGGCGAAGTTCTTCTTGGTGGTTAAACATTTCCGTCTCCGCTTCTTTGATTTTAGTAGTAATGTCATTTATCTCTCGGGAGTAGACTTCTGTTTGTCGCAGAAGGTCATCATACTCGGTTTGCATACGTTTCTTCTCCAATTTCAGCTCCTCAAGTGTTGCTGTTTGTGTGGAGGTGAGGGCCGTACCACTCTCCAACATTTCCTGTAACGAGACAACCTCTTCCTTAAGCTTCTTGATAGTTTCCCTCGCCCGATTGTCCTTGTCCTTTGCGGAGTCCACGACACGCCAAGCCTTCTCAATTTCCTTTTTAAGGGCATCTATAGTACTATGGTCACCCTGTGAGAGTTTAATGGCAGCCTGCATTTTAGCCGCATTGCTCATAAGCTCTTTAGTCAACTGTTGGCAACGCTTCATGAAACGCTTTTCCGAATCGTGACTTTTCTTCAAAGCGCGGTGTAGCTTTTCATATTCCGCACGAAAGCGTTCAAGGTTGTGTCTCCCCTCAAGCGCTTTCATTGCCTCCTCAAAGTCACGCTCAAGGCTGACTAGCACGCCCTCGGAGACAGTAATGTCCTCATACTTGCCTGAATCCATTGTATAGGTATGCTAGCGTGTGTCTTTTTCTTTCTTTTTTGTTGTGTGTGTGTGTGTGTGTAAGGGAAGAAAATGAGGTGTGGATACAACTCCAAAACAAAAGACCAAAAAAGAGTGAAAAGGAGGCTAACACACTATAGCGCTCTCCTTCACGGAAATAAACTGTATGGATACAAACAAACAAAAAGAGACAAGAATGTGAAATAAAAAGAAATTAGAGGATAAGCAGTGACAAGAACAACACCCAACACGTGAACCAGTACAAAGCATACTTTAGATTCCACAAAAAAAAACCTATCAATAATACATTTTTTTTTTGGTAGATCGACTGAGTGACTTGTATGAAGAAATGTACGTGACTTGTACAAATGTATAAGATATCTTTTGACCCTACTCATTCTCTTTAACTTTCTCTCTCTTTATGTATATGTATATATATATGTGTGTGCATATATCTATCTTTCCTGTTGGCATTTATACTTTGTATTCTATGACACTGACTCACCATCATCATCATCGTCCTTCTCTTCATGCGTGGCCACGTCTTCCGGCGGGGCTTGCATAATAAACTCCCGTCTCGCTGCCGCAACTTTTTCATCCATAAAGCCAATCGCTTCTTCAAACTCACCACGTGTGAGGACGCGCCGCTCGAGGTCCTGCAGCCAATCCTTCACCTCATCGAAGGCCCCTTGCAGGGATCCCTGCAGACACTGTTCATTGAGCACCTCGCCGTGTCGCAGTAGTGCGGCGCGCAGACCCGCCACGTCCTCTTGCAGCAACGCCACGCGGCGCGGCATGCCGTCCGCGACTTGCGCAATCTTGGTGACGGCGTCCATTGTGTCCTCCACCAAACGCAAATGCTTTCCGCTCATTTCCACATGCACCCCATGGATCTGTTCGCATGTGCGGCTCACATGTTCGTCGAGGGACTCCTCCAGCCGCTGTTGCGTTCGCTTTTCCATCTCCCGCACACTCTCCGCCGCCGCGCTGGACAAGGCATCCACGCGTTGCTGCAACTCCTTTATCTCCTCACAAAGCGGTGGAATACACTCCTGACGCAACGCTTTCACTTCCTCCACGGATTTGGCGGATTGCGCCGACGCGGATGCGGCACACGCCTCGCCCACTTCACGGATCGCCTCGCGCAGTTCGGACTCCAACGCTTGGAGCGCGTCCATGGTGGCGAACGCACCGCGCTGCTGCGAGAATAACTCGAGTTGTTGCTGTTGCTGTTGCTGTTGCTGTTGCTGTTGATCCAACTGGGAGAGGGCATGGCGCTGCGCCGCCTGTTGCTCTTCCAGCTGCGCGAGGCGTCCTGCCTGCTGCTCAACGTGAGAATGGGTTTTGGTAATGTGTTGACCCATGGCGTCTATGCTTTGCTGGAGTGCGGATAGCCGCTCATTTGTCGCCGCCGTGTGTTGTTCAATGTGCTGCTTGAAGTTCAACAACAAATCCCGCACCTCAACCCGAAGCGTGTCAGTGTCGGCGGCATTGTTCGTCGCACAGCTGACATGACTGTGTGTAAAGCCGTCATCGATACTCTTGTCATTGTTTCTGTTGCTATTAGCGGGACGATGGCTGTTGGCGCGGCCACCACGTGAGACGGTTGGGCAGCTCCGCGGCTCCAGCGTCGGTTCATCCCCAAAGAGATCCTGCAATTGCTGATACATGGCTGCCAGATCGTCGCAGTGCCGCTGCTGCTCCGCCGAAACAAGTTGCCACTCCACCGACTGCTGTTCCTGACGTTGGCGCAGTTGGGAAACGGTGTCTTGAAGATCTTCCATCATTTCCCAAAGCTCGCGATGTCCCTGCAACGCGCGAAGACCTGGCGGGGGGCGGGAACGAAGTTCCATCACCCACCTGTTAAAAATCAACAAGAAAGAATTGTGTATGCTGATGTGGATGTGTGTGTGTGTGTTGTGTGTGGGGCAGAAAGAACTTGGGAAACGGAATGTGAATGAACGTGTGGAAAATAAGTAAAACGCTACGTCAAGCCCACTCACACTAACGCCAAACGTAAACGCATTCAAAAAAGAAAAGAAAAGGAAAAATAAAATAATCTTAACTTCATGACAATCAAAAACATCACATTGCAAAATAGAAATTACACCTTTACTACCCGAACGCTCAAATCAGGGAACATATAGCGCGCCATCAAAAAAAAAAAGTTTTCCTTTTCTTAACTAAACAATATATATATATATATATGTATATATATATATATATAAAGCAACTGTTCAACCAGAATGTATAATCTCGCAACACACAGAGGCAAAAATAAAAATAAAACACATCTCTTTTTCTTTTTTCTTATTTGTTTCATCTAGATATGTTTACTAAACGGTCGGAGATACAGAGAAATGGGTAATGTGCTAAAAAAGAAGTTCTTTCTTTAATAAGTGTATCTTCAAGCGGGTAATAAAATACTGTTGAGAACCAAAAAAAGAAAAAATAGGTAATTCTTCGAAAAGTTGCGTTCTCATAACCTTTTTTTTTTTGATTTTAAGGTAAAAAAAAAACTACTACCTAATAACATTTTTCCTATGCTTAACTGCTTTTTTTTTTTTTCTCTCTCTTTTCTTGTCAAATGTTGGCAAATCCCATCTTTTCTTTTCCGTTCCCTCAACTAACTCCCCTCCCCATTCCATACCCTGCTTTCCCTAAACAGCCATTACAACACTCCACTTGAGATTCCTTTTACTTTTGTTCCTTCACCTTTCGTCACGTCCCTTTATCACTCCACATATCACACCAGGTGGCGAGTAAAAGGGAATAAACAAGAAAAATACAATCATGTTCTCCGCATAAATATACTTTTGTGAACCTATTCATACAAAAACCGCGACGAACAGCAAACACTAACCAACAAGGGCGAATCCTTTCTCTTCATTTTTTTTTTTTCTTATCCCCTTTACCAGCGGAAATCATTGAAAATGTTTGTGATGTCCATATACGTTCCATGGAGGCCACTATCGGAGGAATCGTTGTTGTGTTCGGCGAACAACTTCACAGAGGGAAGTGGGGGGCACAAGTTGTAGTTTTTATCATCTGGACGGTTCGCTGGGGACCATCCTTGCGAGATGCGAGTCATCATGTGATGGAACGGTTCACGACCTGATACGAAATCATTTATTTTGGCCCGTACCGATGGCGTGAGGTGGTCTTCATAGCGAATCATTAATGACTCCAGTTTTCCCATTTCGGTTTCAAAGTGCACCACTTGATCACCATAGCGTGTCATGTTGCGGTAGGACTCCGCTACACATTCCTTATGCAGAAGGGAGGCGTAATACGGACGCTTCCATTCGAATTTACTCACTTTTCCGAGTTTCACCGCCGGTGCCCCGCCCCAGAGTTCGCCATCCCCAATCTTCGTGTCTGCAGTGACAATGCTACCAGGGAGAATGTGCACCATCGTCCCTGTGGTGACACCCTTCATAATCTTTGTGTTATGGCCGATGCGGTTGAAGGGGCCAATGGAACAGCTATCTAAGAAGCAATTGGGTTCAATGATGGTGTTCTGCATGATGCGACAGACACCATCCATGCCATCCCACTGCTGGTATGGATTAATGGCCTCATGACGTTGGTACGCCAAGAGATCTGATGGCGCATCACTCACAATACACGTGTTTTCCAATACCTGCACCCCCTCCGCGATGTACACACAGTTGGTGTCACCTTTTACTGTCACCCCTTCCATGATGACGGAACCGATACCGACAATTACCTGACCAATGAGTGACGCCGTCTGACCAATGTACTCCGCCGAGGCTTCCACGGAGGCGTGATAGTTGTTTGGTACTTTTTGATAAAAGTAGAGCTGCGCACACACCCGATTCATAGAGAAGGGCTCCAGATAGTTATCATAGAGTATCTGCATGAGACGAGAACCATTGGACATGGGGCCAAAATTCCCGTAGGTTAACTGCAAAAAGGCCCCATCGTAGTGATTCATTGGACCCCATTGAATGAGCCCAATAGGGTGCCGTGGATCTTCCGGGTCTAAAATAACACCCGTTCGGTCATTCATGTTTGTCATGGAGGTACCGCCCTGCATGGTAAGCGTTTCGACGGGGAGATGTTTAATGAAGCTAACCCAACCGGGTCCGGCGTAGCGACCTTGCATGTGACCCCACAGAACGTCTGGGTGCGCGTGGCCAATAGCCTCCGACGCCATTCGGCGGGTTAATGTGCGACGAAGCATCTTTACACAATAACGACAACCTCTATTTTAATACACACACACACACACACACACAAACACACAGTAACACGAGCGACACTATGATTAGATAACAGCAACACAAACAACAACAGCAAAAAAAAAAAAACAAGGAGAAAATCTAAATAGTTCGCAACCAAGTTGTCCTCCTCGATATGCTAAAATTATTTCGTTGTTGTTGTTTTTTCACTTTTGCGTAAAACTAAAAACTAAAAACAACAAACAAACAAAAAACCTAATCCCTTACAATTCTTCTGAGCAAATTCAGACGCCTTGAACTTCAAAACGATAAAAATAAAAAGGTAGTGGATACATGGATAAAATAAATAGTTATGTATAAATATGTAAGTCAAACAATAAGTAACAAATAGAATTTACCAACCAAACAAAAAACAACAAAACCATATTCACTCAACAACTGAATTTCCCTTTTGTACTTGTCACTCTTCGATTAACCGTTTCACCCTTTTGACCTAGTTTCACATATTTTATTCTTTTATGTATGTAAATATATATTTTTTAAGCGATAAAAACGCCGAGACAAGGAAATATCTTCCTTCACGGTTTTCTCTGCGCTTTTTTTCAAAAAAGAAAAAAAACTGAGAGAGATGGACACATCAACGAACCAAAAATCCCTCCCACCAAAGGACAACAACACCCACGCATTCCTCAAATGCTCCATTTCCCTCTTCCCTTCCCCCCACTTTCATTCCCTTTTTTCTTTTTTTAAAATCAAAATGTGCGATTTAAAAGTATACCTTGACATTATCCACTATCCCAACTGTCGAGGAGATGGTGTATGCGTTGAGTCGTCGACACAAATCCCCCAAATCCCCAAATGGAGATCGCAACGAGGCGCTTTGCTGAGACGCGAGGGGTCCGCCAAACCAACGATGCTCCGCCGCCGCAATGCGAAGGTGCCGCTTCCACCACCAAACCCCTTTTGACTCCTCTAATTGCAAACTCACCTTTGATGGAAAGACAAACCCAAAGCGCTCCTCGCGAGTGAATGGAATCCGTAGCGTCACCTCCGTCTCCAACTCGGCGTGCAGAAAGACCACTTCGCCCTGTTGTTCTCGTCGAATGGACATCACATATGGCGTCAAACGCGCAATAGGAAGGGCAGCCATGGCGCGAATGGCGTCCCGCCACTCCGCCGCACCGCACACAAAGCAAAGTGTGTCTTGCAGCACAAAGAAAGGCGCAAAGTGTGCCCTCGATGGGGAGCGCAAACTCGCGGCATCGAGCCACGCCAAAAGGCATTGACGCTCGTCATTGGAAAGCGTACGTTGCCATAGGGCAAGCGGGTGTGTGCGGGTGTAGAAGACCGAATTGGCAAAACGCCAATGTTGGGTGAAAAAAGTGTCTGTGCCAAAGCGCGCAAAGGAGATAAAGGAGGCACAGAGGAAAAGGGGAGCACCAATCGCGAAGCAAAAGGTACGCCTAAAGAAAAAACGCCGACTCATGCACTTTTTTTTTTCTTGTTCGTTGGTATAAATACACAATAAAAATAAGAAAAAAAAAGGCATGATAAAAAGAAAAATGATAAGAGGATGAAACAAAAAAGTTATAACATCACAACGGTCCATAAGAGAAGAAGAAAAGAAAAGATGTCGTTTGAAATCTTTCACAGTTTTCGATGGAACGAAAATTATTGTGTAGTGCGAGACAACGTTCGAATAATTTAATTTACAAAAAAAAATTTTTTTTTACTTTTGTTTAGTTTTAACTATTAGCCGTTCCTGTGTCTTTGCTCTTTTTTCTTTTTGTATTTTCTTATTTTACTTTAACTTTGTCACGCCAAACAATACTCCTCCCCTTTTTTGTGTGTGTTTTCTTGTCCATTCATATATATATATATATATATATATATATATATATATATATATATATATATATATATATATGTGGTTCGCTACTTCCTTCTTGCTGCCCGCACCTTCTTCATCTCATTGACGTTGTACTTATGGTACGATGATGTCACACGTGGTTGATTTGGATTCCGTCTACGTTGTTTTGGTGCCTCACCAAACGCCGCGAGGTCATCCTCGTCGCCCTGAGAGACATACTTTTCCTTCATCTTTGCCGATGAGGTTCCTCGCACCACGTGTGCCAATTGATCTTCTCGGAGGACAAGTGTACGATTCGTCCCACGCTTGCCGCCGCGTGGCTTTGGCAGATTGTACACCGTTCCGCGTTTACTGAGGGTTTTCTGAAAGTTAATAAACAGTTGCCGCTCCCCATCTCGGGTGACGACGTACTGCACGCGTCGGAGTGTATTCCCGCTCCCGCACGTACCGCAGAACTGCCGCGTGGTGTCGGTGGTGATGGCGAAACAGGAGGTGCATCGGAGGAGCCAATGGCGCAGCTCACGTATCCGCATCCCCTGCGGCCCCACAATGGGAACGCCGAGGTGCAGCAGTGTGTTCTGCATGGCGTAGTCGGAGGTCACACACGCCACGCCGCCATCGAAGCGCTCACCCGCCGCCGTCCGCTCGCCATTGGAGAACTTATGAATGTTCTCCGGAGTGATCCACCCGTCCTCCTCCTCCTCCTCCTTGTTGTTGCTGTTATCCACTTCTTCTTCTTCTTCGCCGTCGTCGTCTTCCTCTTCGATGGCGTCGGTGATGATTTGTGTGCCGTGGTCGCCGCCGGGATTAATGGCGGCCGGTCGTGCCGCAATCGGCGCAAGCAGATCGCCCGCCGCGGCGCAGCAGTCGAGCGCCAGAGCGCAGAGGCGAATATCCGTTCGGCTCATCGCGCCGACATCACCGGTCGCCCCTGCCACGCGCACAACGGCCGCGATGGACGGCTTCGACGGCTCCAACACGTGCAGCGATTGCGGAAGGCGTTGCAGCAAATCCCGCGCGGCGCGATCGCGCACCTCGGCCACCACCTGCGCTGTCGTGACGAGCGCGTCGGCCATGCTGCCAAGTTGCTCCATGCCCTTAATGAAGGCGTTGGCGTCGAGGACGAGAAGGCCTTTTTGGTAGCCGGGCAGAACAGGCGCCCCGTCCTCGCCGGCGTAGGTGTGGTGGATGTGCGGCTCCAACGCATCGGGGGAGTCCGCGGGGGCAATGACGACTTTTTTGGGTTCACTCGAAACGGGTGTGATGTCCTTCGCCTTGTGCGCAAGGGCGGCCCAGGACATGTCTCAGGTGCACTATGAATAAAACAAACCCAACGCACAAACACACTACAATAAATGATGGTAAAGTATATATATATAAATATACACACAAATATATACACCTCACCAATAAGTGAAGAAGAGGTGTTACTTGGCTCTGGCGTCTCTCTTTCTTTTTGCCTTTTTGTGAGAGAGTGAGTTTTTTGCTTTTTTTGTAATTACAGGGGAGCGCTTTGTCCAAAAATAGAAACAAAGACTTACCTTGACTAAAAATAAAGCAAACAGAAAAGGAAAGTACAAAATTATTATTCAGGACAAAAGGAAAACAAACACACACACACACACACACACAGAAATATATGCATGTAAATTGTATAAATGAATTTACGTAATGCCATTCATAAAAGAATGAAACGTCATTTTCGGTACGCAGCAACAAGAATAACAACAACAACCACAGACGTATGATACAGCGGTTTTTGTTCAATCGCCATTTTATTTTTAAAATTTCCTCGTGGTTTAAGCGTGCTCTCCACTATCTTCCTCTTTTCCCACACACTCTCCTTCATTTTTCACCCAAATCTTCGTACTGCTGTTTTCTCTGTGAAATCACCACCCCCAAGACACGTGCATCGGTTCACTACGCCCTTCTTTTTTTTGTTGTTGTTGTCTTTATTTACCCGAACTCAAACATTCGCATTCATGGAGGGCAGTTCTCCTTCCACCTCACCTCCTTCATCCCTCTCCTCATCAAACTCACGCAGGCTGAGAATGAGTCGGTTTATCTTTAGTTTTTGTTCAAATGTAAACATGAGCGCCAACTCCTGTGGCGAGAGCTGGCGTTGCTCCACCTGTGGAAGTGTGTGTGGCAGCGCGAAGGGACCGGCGCGTGTCATCGTCACAAACCCTCCCGCCCTGCGCAGACGTCTGGCGCAGCGATAGGGCAACAACGGGGTGCGCACAATGAGGCGCTCATTGTGCAGCGCGTGTTTGTACATCCCCGTCACCCCATCGCCGCGCGGGGGAACGGGGTTCACCTCACAACTGCACGGAACGGACACATCGCGCGGAAGTTGTGGTCGAACGCGCGTCTCCAATTCGTCCCGAACGGACGCGGCGAGGCGGTGAAGCACCTCCGACGGCACCCCACGCAGAAAGCGAATGTCAAACACACCATAGTTTCCAAGAAACTCGTTATTCCAATACCGCACCATCGACACATCGTTCGTTGCGAGGCCAAGACCGCGCATGCTGTTCATAAATCCAATCGGCCGGAGAATATTGAGTCCGAGTGCGGCGGTTGCGCCAATGCGGGGTGTGAGGCGATGCACAAAGCTGCGCGGGTCGGTGTGGTCCGAGCTGAGCGAGACGCCCGGGCGGAGGTAAATAAAGAAATACTTTCGATGCAGTGCCCGTTTCAGTGCGGGAACCCACGCGAGACGATTTCCGTCTGAATCCCCGCCGGATTGCGGCGCCGCCGTGCTGTCAGGCTTTCCACTTGTGTGATTCTTTTTGGCGTCGTCCATGGCATCCGTGCAGAGGCGGAGGTCGAGGCGTTGCAGTGTGGCCCAATCCAACTGAGCCTCCAATCCGGCGGGGTCTACTCGCGACCCGTTCGCTGTGATTCCGCCAATACGCGCCAACTCCCGCGACTCCTCAAACGGCACACCGCAGCGGTGAAAGAGCCAATGGTAAATGGAGGGGGCGTGGGCAACGGTGTTGACTTGGCTGTTCACAAAACCACGCCGATTACGCAGCAGCATCGTATCGGTCATCTCTTTGCTATGCAACACACCAAGACGGAAAACGCGGCCCTTTGTGCTGCGTGGAAGAGGCTGTCGTCGTGTTTGTGGGTAACTCTTGAGACTTACCACCCGCGTAAGACCCGTATTGAGTCGCTCTAAATTCATTTTTGTTCTTGTTCACGTACCTTTTTGAATCACCTACAATAGACAAGACCCAGAGATAGATGGGGAGTACGACAAAAAAAAAATGACTCAACAATAAAAATGCGAACAACAACCAAAAAGAACCAAAAGACTAAGCACACACACACTACTAATATACGTATATATTTATACATGCATTGTACGTATGGACAGAAGCACAAGTTTATATCTTTTTGTATACAAATGCATTCACACACAAATACATCCAAATCAAAAAAGGAAAAAAAAGAGAACACATAAAATCAATACGAAGAGCACATACAATAAAAAAGGTCGCAATCCTGTTGCCTCCATTCAACGTGAAAAACTCAAAATGTAGACCCATTTTTCCCCCCTCACTCTCCATCTCATTTATCATCAACAAATATATATATATATATGTGTTCATGCACGCATGCTTTGAATTGTGAATGTGTTTCGGGTGCTTAATTGCTGGTGCGTGTATCCTTTTCGGTGTATATTTATTTATATTTATGCGTAATTTGTTTTTCTTTTTTTCCCTTTCATGTACGCTTAATCGAAATTGCCAAATAAGAACAACAACAACATCATCAACTATCAGATTGCTACAAGAAGAAGAAGAAGAAAAAAACGATGAAAGCAATCACTTTTTCATGCACAATTTCACCATGCACATATTTACGTATATGTGTATATTTTCCTTAATTTTTATTCCCACTCGACCCTTCCTCCTCCCCCTCTTCAGCGAGGATTCGACGAATCGACTCCTGCTTCACGCGTGACTGCTCCGCATTCACCAATCGCATCGCCCGCCTTGGCAGTTGCACGCCCTTTTCCCGCAATGTCTGTTGTGTGCGCGCGAGCCGCTCCGCCACCAACGCGCGCGGCCGCTCCGACAGTCCGCCGGCAATCACCGCAATCGACGAGAGCACATCCGCGCTGTACGGCGCGAAGTGTCCCCTCTCCGCGCACCACATCTCCTCCAACGCGTCCGCGGCGGCCGCGGCGTTTCCGGGCGGGAGCGCTTTGAGTCGCATCACCGCCTCGAGTTGCGCCGTTTGCCGCCGCACGTCCTCCGCGGCGCGCGCCTCGAGGGCCGCCACCGCCGCGCTGTGCGAATCCCCGAGGAGCCCATTCGCCGCGCCCCAACGCGATAAGTGGACGAGTTTCGCAATCGGCTGCTGCGCCGACAAGGGCGGGCGGGCGGCGAGGGTGCGCTGCGTCAACTCCAACAGGGCGGCGAACATCTCCGCAAACGCGGGGCGCGCGGACGCATCGAGGGCGGCACCGCCCACACGGCGCGCTTTGGACGCGAGTTTACTCACCATTTGGCACATCGCGGCGTATGGAAAGGTGTCCGTGAGGGCAAACAGTTTCCGCACACAGCTTTGGAGGTCTGTGGGGTTTGTGCAGAGCTCAATCCGGCGCTCCATGCGGCCACGAGGGTCCAATGCGGCGAGTTTCTTTAATAATTCCCGCGCAGAGAGAAGCGGATGGGAGGAGACGGTCTCCTCCGTTGCATGAGTGTTCGTTTCCGTGTGACTTTGGGTTTGGACGGTGTCGGTCATCTCAATCGCCCACTCCGCCCTTCGCACGCCGTGTTGTTCGCATCGAAGGACGAACTCATGGGAGGCGGGGGACATGGGCACCTTTCCGGCACCGTACAACTCAAACATGCGCTCCAACGCGAGGTGCACGCAGCGCTTGTGCTGTGCGCAGAGATCGTGAAGGAGCTCTGTCGGGCAATGACTGAGGGCTTGAAGAAAAGCATTCACCTGACGCGAGTCGCGGAGTCCGGTGTTTTGCTGCGCGGTGATAAACCCCGAGACGGACGCCGCGTCGGAGAGGGAGCGGCGCAATTCAACAAAGCTGGAGTGTGCTTTCGGTTCCTTGCGTGGCGCCTCGACTTGTTTGGGTTCCGTTGGATGCATTTCACGTCTTCGTTTTCGGCTCCATCGTGTCGGCGCCGAGGAGGGATTTGGTGGATTTGAGGATGCAACCGCTCCATTAGTAACCGAAGATGAACTATCCATTGGGTGTAATTTAAATTAGTGTTACTATTTGTATTTTTACTTTACTTTTTTTTTTGTTTGTCCTAGTGGAACTAATTATAAATATATACAATTAGTTTGCGTTGCGTTGTCAAGGGAAAAAGCCTATTGGGAGTAAAACTGTACACCTTGACGATCCTAGAATAAGTCAACTATAATTATGTTGTTGTTTTTTTTGTTTCGTTTTCAAAGTGAATAAAAACACGAAAAAGAAGTACAAATGCGAGAAAATAAAGTTTTAAACAAATGAAATGAAAGCAATAAAAATAAAAAATAAAAATGTACAAGAGCCAAATGAAACCCAATCTTGTGGTTTCTTTAATTATTATTTTTTTTTTTTTTGTGTGTGTCTCTCTTTTTTTTTACTTTTTGCTTCGTAATGATGAAAGGGCGAGGGAGAGGGGGAGAAGTGGTATATCGATTCTTTTTTTTTTTTCTTGTTGTTGTTGTTGCCCAGTGTCCACAGTGAGGGGAGTTCATGAACAGGGAAGAAAATCTAAAAAAAGAAAAACCTGCCATCAGCAAGATTGCAAGAGATAACAACAACAAAGTGACAATACCAGTAATAATAGTAGTAGAAAAGGACAGCAAACAGTCAAAAAAGACATCACATACACACAACAACAACCAAAAAAAAATACATAAGGAGAAGTCTCAAAGCTTCCAAACACCCCCCAAAAAAGTGCGCAGATGAAAGATGATCAACACAAAAATTAAAAACAAATAAATAAAAAGAGAGCGAGAAACAACAACAACAACAACACCACAACACAAACGGGAAAAAAAAAAAAACAAGTTCGCGCATTCCCCATTATCAATAAAATTAAAGTACGAATCACCAAAGGAAAATCCACCACACAAACAAAAAAGGAAGAAATTACACCAAAAATAAACAGAAAAAAAAAGAGTGTAAAGATTGAAAAAAGTGTACAACAAACACACTCACACTCACACAATAATAACGTGACTGTAAATACGGAATAGAATAGTAAAAAGAGAGAAAAAAAATGAGTGTATTGAAAAAAGAAAAAGAAAAAAAAAGTGACAAACAAACAAGCAATTCAGCAATTAGCAAGAAGCACAAAGTAATGATGCATTTTTTTTTTTTTCTCTTCGTTCGGTTGCCATTACTTCCACTTTTTTTGTGTGCTAAACACGCACTGTTTCACTCTCCCAAAGAGAATTATTTGTGGCACTAATGTAACGAAAACACACACCAACACAGCAACACAGAAACACGCTAAAAATGAGAATGAGAATAATAATAATAATATCACCTCTATGATCTCTTTCTTTTTTTCGCCCGGTATTCTTCTTTTTTCATCTCATTTTTATTATATATACATATATATATATATAATATAAACAATGTGCTGTGCATTCACAGTTAAATGAGAAAAAGGCTGTCAAATAGTTTTGCGACTCTTTCGTCCATTTAAGTTATCCTTTTCGGTTACATCTCTATTCTCATCATTATTCTGCGTTTCATTACACTTTATCCTCCCTCTTCATTCTTCTCTTTGATTTTCTTTTATTATTTTCTCCCCTTTTTTTGCTTCGGTACTTCCTGTTCATCATCTCCAAAGTACAATTCGTTACTATTTTTTTTTTTTTTCACCTCCCTTTAAACCCTTTTTTCTTTCATTCCTTTTATTATTATTCTTCTTTTTCTTTTTGCTTTTTCTATCCCTTTAGATATTTTTCTCTTTTTTCGACGTGTTTTGTTGCACGCAAATATTCCTTTAAATATCCTTTACAATTTGCGGTTCGACACATTTCTTGCGCATCAACACTTTCGTCTTCTGCGCTCATCTCTTTATATATATATATATATATATATATATATATATATATATATATATTCTTTTATTCTTGGTGGAATTTGTATTTCTTTTGTGTGTTACTTAACACAAACACAAAACTAAGCACAAAAAATTCACATAAAGAAAGAGAATTCAAAAACACACACCCTTCCAAAGAAAAGAAAGAAATAGAGAGATGGCGATAAAAAAAAAAAAAACTTTTTTTTTTTTAAATTATGTGTAACGCTTTTTTTTTTATTTTTATTTTTTTTGTAAAGGTAGCACGTTATTCTCCAAAATTACACCCCTTCCCTCATCTCCCTCTTTCTCCCTCGCATTTTATCTTTGATTGGTTTCCAACCCTTTTGTCGGATCCTTGTGTGTCCCAACTGCTTGTCTTCGCGTGGCGGGTGCCGTTACCTCGGCCCCTTCTCGTTCCTCCTCCTCTTTATTTTCATTCTCATTCTCATTCCCTCTCTTACTGTTCCCCTTGTTGTTATTCGTATTGGTGTTGTTGCTCTCCTCCTCGTTATCCCCTGTGTTTGGGTGATGCCCTCCCCCTTCCTGCTCCTTATTGCGCAGACGAAATCCGTAAATGCGGGGGATGTATTGCTGCTTTGGTTTTGGCACCATCCGCCCACTCTCCCGCAGCTGCATGAGAAAGAGGTGGGGAAATGTCGTCCCCCAAAAAGCCCCATCCAACGTTCGGTGCCGGGAGGAGCGGGGGTAGTAAATGTCCTGACACTTTGGGCAAAACAACTTCACGGAGCTCTCCCGCACCACATCGCTCTGCCCAACGGGGAGGACGGCCTGTCCGCCGCAGAAGACACGCGGGCAGCGGCCGAACTCGGCCTGCGTAAACTTCTCCTCCATCAGCTTCAGTCCGCGCTGGGTGGCGATGAAGCGGGCGTGAATGAGTCCGTACAGCGTCTCCGCGGAGGCCTCGACGAGGCGCTGCTGTTCCTCCGTGAGCCGCACGCTGTCCTGCGTCTCGAGGTCGAGGATGAGGTCCATCGCGTAGTGGTAGAAGGAGACCATCGTGGAGAGGCCGGTGAGGTTGAACTCGTCGTCAATGAACTCGCGATCGACCACGCAGAAGAATTCGTTGCCCTTTAACTCGCAAAACCATGTGATCCATGGAAGGACCTCCTCATCCACCTCCTCCTCATAGTTTTCGCGGTCATCGGAGAAGTCGCCGACAAAGACGGGGTAATTCATGACGGGAAAAGTTGCAATGCGTTTTGTTATTGTGGTACGGCTCGCACTCCCTCCTTTTTGTTTTTCGTAAAAGAAAAATTACTTTTATATTCTCCTTCTGCCTATGTCTTCTCCCTTGTTGAAGTCTGTTCACCACAACAAATGACGTTATTCACCCTAAAAAGTTTTCTAAATACACAACTCAATACCGAAGTGAATATATAAATATATATATATATATATTCGAACGTGTCCTACTTATTCTTACCCTTTTTTTTGTTCTTCTTCTTCTTGTTGTCTTCGTTCTTCTCTTTTTTCTTAAAACAAACAAACAAACAATTACCTTTGAACTAAATAGAAAGATATTCACAGGAAAAACCACGAAAAAGAGAGAGAGAGAGAGAGAGAGGATAAGAGCAACAGAACAACGCCAAAACAAAAAAAAGAGAAAAGAAAGAAAGATACAAAAAATATTGAAGTGACACACTGTAAAAAAAAGACTAATGTAACACAAACTCCATCAAGAAAAAGAGCACACAAGAGCAAACGAAGCAAAAAAAAAGTTTAAAAAGGTTAGAAAAAAAAAAGCACACATATTTCAAAGCTAGAAAGAGAGAGAAAGAGAGAGAGAGAGAGAGAGAGAAGAAATAAAAAAAATTGTATCATGCGCTTCTTGTAGCGCTTACAATTGCGTATATAGATTTGTATGTATCTATATGTATGTATATATATATATATATATATATATATATAGATAAGAGTTTCATGTTTTCTTTTTTCCCCCCTTTGTGTGTGCGTGTCTATTTTTATATCACATTGTTTTTTTTTTTTTTCATATTTAAAGACGGTTCCACCATGACTTGAGAATTGACAGGCTGCATCTCAGTTAGGCGAGATCATCCTTCTTTATTGTCCACCTCCGTTTGTGTTTTCTTTTCGGCAGACAAATCCAATCCCCCGTTGAAGAACGAAAAAAAGAACAGCGAAGAATGACACAGAAATCATTTCTTCACAAATCATTCCGATTTCGCCTTCTTATCATGTCGTATATCGTTCTCGGGGCATCTCGGAAAATCTTATTAAAAGTAACACCGAGAGGCAAAGAAAAAAAAAAGAAAGAAGAATAATAATAAAAAAAGTGTATGAGTAGCCTCTGACCCTCGAAATGTTTGGTTATTCAAATTGTTCCGTTTTAAAAATATATAAATATATGTATATATATATGTATATATACTTTTTTTTTTTATATCCCTTTTCATAGTTGTCAATTATTTTTTTTCTTTGGTGGGGCTTATTGTTTTTTTTTTTCTGATTGTGTATACTTGTTCGATTCTTTAAATACCTGTCAGGGTGTTTTTTTTCTTTTTTTTTTCCCTTTCTTTTCTCATTTATTGTATCATTGTTTTCCCATCTTAATGTTCATGTTGTCTCCTTCTTCATTGAATTATGTATTATTGTATTCAATTAAGTTTTCTTCATTTATAGTATTATTAGTGATCATTGGTATTACTCTTCTCTTGTTTCGTTCTCTTTATTATTCTTCTTTGCCTTTTATTTTTCTTATCCTTTTCAATTATACTTATCTCATCTATGTACACTTTAGCTTATTGCGCAGATGAAGATTGAATACGCTCCTGTGCACATTGAAGCCAAGTTAGTACTCCTGTTCCATAATAGGTTTGTCGAAGTTGCTGGAAGTGCGCAGAAAGCATATTAAAGTACTCCTGCTCCAACTCAGTGGCTCGTTGTTGTTCTTCGTATGTGCCCAGGACTGCCTGAGTGGCGATGGCCGTGATTCGATGAAGTAGTCGACGCACCACATAATTACCAAACTGTTGCAATGCTACCTGCATCATTTGTTCTGGCCCCTCAGAGAGGAGTGCTTGCGCAAACTGAATTGTAACTTCATTACCATTTGGGATCGTCCTACATGCGACAATGGCGGCTTCCACACAGTTGGATGCAAATTTTTGCACACTTACCTCAAATATGGATTGCATGAGGGCATCAAATACTTTTTGAAGCATTTGCTGAACTGGAGTCCCTGGTACAGCACGTTCCGCGAGCTCGGAGATGACAGTCTGCACGACATAATTTCCATAACCGTGATTAGCCAAGAATCCAGTCTGTGCGGCTATCTCCGTAATAATTTCCACACAGTCATTGTAGAATTGCTCCTCTTCTTCGGGCAATTCCGCTGTGGAATCCCTGTGCCGCGCCACCTCCACCCGCACAATGGCATCTGCAAAGAATGGGATAAAACCCTGCACCGCTCGACAGGCGACGGCGTGCTGCGTGAGTAGCTTTACGCGTCGGGCGAGCGTCGCCACCTTCTCCGCATCGCCGGGAACACTCCCCATCACAAACGCCTGAGCCATCGCACGGAAGAACTGCCAGCTCGACGGCTCCTCCGGCATGCGCACCCCGTCGAGCGTTAGCGGGGTCGGCGAGAGCGTTTCACCCCCGAGGCCGCTCACCGTCTCCTGTCGAGCCCCGCCGTTTCTATCCTCGTCATTGCCCTCCACGTTGGTGCCATCGCGGGTGCGTTTACTCCCACTTATGGATTTCTTTCGCGCACGGAATCGACTCGGGCAGAGGGCGCGAACAAGGGCGGTCAGAATGAAACTCCCACCAGTGCTGCACACCACGGTGAGGCCGAAGCGCGCCATGCCATGGCAGAGGACGTCCACCTCCGCCTGACACCGCAGTGGTCCGCCCTCGACGAGGCCGAAGCACTCAAACACAAAGTTCGACGTCAGGACACCGGAGAGGAGGGACATGCAGAGATCGCACGGGGAGCAAACGCTGCGAGGCTCGGAGGACACCACCTGCGCGGTTGGGACCTCCTCGAGATGGCGAAAGAGAGCGGCTCGAAGTTTTGGTTGCGTCACCGCCTCCGCGAAGAGTCGGACGCCTTGTGCACTCGAAAGCAATCCCACACCGCATGATGGAAGAAACGGAAGACCAGACGGCGACCGCGGCGGAGGCGCCGCATCGGGGCCATCAATGGACAGCGGAGAGGGCACTTGAAGGAGTCGAATCCAAATCTCCTCCGCGACGTCATCGTCATTGGCAAGGGCCGCGGCAAGCGCGTCATAGACGGCGCGAATCTTGGGTAAATCTTGCAAGAGCGTCGCCGCCGGGGCGTGGATATCAATAGCGGCTTGGAGTGTGGATTGGGGTTTGTCATATGTTGTTAACTGCGTCAACGCGGCGCGAAGGGTTGTGTGTACATGCTTCGCCACATGCGCTCCATCTTCAATATCGACTAAACGCTCCCCATCATCACAACGGACAGAACTCACATTTAGAAAAAGTGTGGCAACATCTTTGGAGAGAATAATATCTTCTGAAGAACGTGGTACCGACATGCAGGCCCCGAGAAACTTCTTTCCTATAACGATCAGAGCCTTAATTTGCCTGCCAGCGGCACGACGATTCATTTTTCCAAACAGTGCCAAAGGAATGGACTCACGCAATGAACCTCGTCGTCCTGCCTCTTCCAGCGCTGCGAATTCATTCATATGCACGACAAAGTATGACTCGCGCTCCTCACTGCCCCCACTAACGGCGGGCGCTTGGCGAAAACCGCCACGTCCACCCCGCTGTCCGCCACGTCCGCGACCACCCGCGTAACCTTCCCGATAGCTCGCCTGACGATGTGGAGGGTGGGAATGCTGCTGATGCGGATAGTGAGAGTGCGGGTGATGATGGTGCGGACGATGATGGGGGTTATGCTGTGAAGGGGGGTAGCCGGTGTTGTATCTCTGGGTGTACGGCACATAGGACCCTTGCGACATGTTGCTGTACATTTCTCCCGTCTCCTGCGGGTTATATTGGGGGTGAGAGGCGCGGTAGTACGGCGCGGGATCATTCTGAGCTTGAGGATAGTACCCACCCGGAGAATGCGGCTGCTGTGGTTGCTGCGGAGCGGTGGCGCCGGGAGGCATCATTTCATATTGCCCATGCGAATAGTACGGTTGCTGCTGCTGATGATGATGATGATGATGATGTTGCGGCGGGTAGTACTGAGGGTCTCCACCTCGTTGCTGTCCGCCGTCTCCTTTAAGTGATGAGCCCCGTCGATACGGCCTCATATTATAAAAAGAATATTGATGTATATACTTTTTCCTCCTCTCTCTGCAGATGTTCGCAATCTTTAAAACTGTACTCTTGTTTATTGATTTTGCTCTCTTTACGAAAAAAAAAATGTTTATGTATATATAAATGTGCTTTCTTAAAATGTTTTTCTTGGGTTCTCTATTGTAAATATTTTTCTTTTAAACTTTTTCTTTAAATATATATATATATATATATATATACACACCAATTTATGTATATATATATATATATATATATATATGTATATGTATTAACACTTTATTTGTTTATTAATTTTTTTTGGAGGGGGATGAGTTTGTTTCATTTTTTAAGTATCATAGTACAATAAAATGAGTTAAGAAAACAAACAGAAAACACAGTCAGTTGTTACATCTCTGGACACCACACTCCCATGAAGAACAGCAAGAGCAAGAGGAAAACAAAGTAAAAAAAAATCCCTGTAGAATGGGTCAGTCAATAAGAGAAAAAAAAAAAAGGAAAAAAAAAAAACAAAAAAAATTGGAATGAAGTGATAAAGTCGACTAGCACTAATTTCTAGGATCACTATCATCATCAGTTCTCTTTCACATTTTTTTTTCTTCTTCTTTTTCTTTCTTCTTTGTTTCAACTCCTTATGTACATAAATCGTTGAGTCGTTGCTTTTATCATAAACTGGCTCCACCAATTTTTACCAGTATGACTCACGGTAAGAAGAGCCACCATTTTTGTCATTCATTTCCACCACACCTACACGTTTTTCACGCTCTATTGTATCTACCAATGATTCATAGATATCATCCTTAGAAACACAGTCGGTTTGAAATCGGCAACCCGTAGCCTTCTTAGACATGGTTGGTGGGTCATAAGGGGATACAAGCGCAGCGGGACCATAGGTCTTCTTTAAATGATCCAAAAACTCCTGCGACCACTTAATGCGGTACTCTCGTCCCCGAAACTCAAGTATGGCAATACCAATATCGATCTGAAGCACTGTACGTTGATTACGAACAAGGTACTTACCGATTTCACGAATAGAATCCGTTAAAGCTGCCTCAACAATAAACCGATCTGTACCTGTAAGTACAGCGATAGTCGCCACACTTAAAATATTCGGAACGGTTGCGTGATAATGTGCATCCCTCATTGTAAGTATATTTGTCATGTGAAACTTGGACATAAAATCTGGAAGAAGAACAAGCTGTGGTTTGTAAAAGGTTCGTGGACCATCATAAAATTCTATCTTCTGCACCTTAATACTTGCATGGAAAAAATCTGTCACGATACATGATTTCTTCAGTGTGAGTTGTTCTTCTAAAACAGAACCCATACCACGCCAAATTCGGTGCAAAAGATGCGCATCCCCACCCTTGGACTGATGATGATACAACGCTTTCGATCCCGCCACGATGTCGGCGATTTCACCATAACACGCATAGCACGAATCACACGACATCTTCAATGCGTGACGCGTACAAATATCCCGCAAAAAAAGTAAAAAAATCCACTGCAATGAATGTCTATCAATAATCTAGTTTTCCCACGCTCTCCAACAAAACGAACACTGTCCCAGCGAAATTTTTGTAATTACCTTCGTTCTGGCATTCGATGAAAACGATTTCCATGATAAAAGCAAAAGAGAGCAAAAAAAAAAATGAAAAAAAAAAGTTCACTTTCAAAGTATGCAATACCAAACATATGTGTGTGTACAGACACGCACACACACACACATAAAACAAAAAGGAATACAAACATACATGTGTATACATACGTACATATACACAAGTGATAGAATCGAAGCAACCAATGGGTCTGGCGCTCCAAAGGGAGGGGATATGTTGTTCGTGGCACGGCGGGGACAGGCATTGTTGGGTGAACCAAACGCACCGTCGAATGCGCGGCGCCCCTCACCAGTGCCTGCATCAATTAGTTAACACACAAGTAAAAATAATAATCAATAACGGAAAATGACTTATTGTCCTTCAGACGCGAAGCAAGTCTCTCACCTCGCGTCCCCCTCGTTGCCCGCATCCGCCCTACTGCTCCCAGTTGTTGTCGCGCTCCGCCCATCCGAGGCCCTCGTCGACCTCAACGGCCGGCGCGGCGACCTGGTTGGCCTCCTCCTGCTTGAGCGCCTCTTCGGGGTCGCGGTAGAAGAAGAGGTCGACCTTCACGTCCCACGGCACGCTGCGCGGGACGGTGCCACGCAGGCGCAGCACCTCGCGGGCGAGCAGCCAGTACATCATGCTGATGGAGTAGCGGCCGCGGTTGTTGCACGGGATGGCGATGTCGACGAACTCGAGCGGGGCGTCGGTGTCGCAGAAGGCGATGACGGGGATGTTCACGAGGCTCGCCTCGCGCAGCGCCTGGTGGTCGGTGCGCGGGTCCGTGACGAGCAGCACGCGCGGCTGCATGAACTTCTTCTGGATCTGGTTGGTGAACGTGCCGGGGATGAAGCGGCCGGCGAGGAAGGTGGTGCCGACGAGCTGCGAGAACTTGAAGACGGCGCGCTGGCCGAAGAGGCGGGTCGAGCAGACCGTCACATCCTGCGGGTTCTCCACCGCCGCGATGATGCGGGCGGCGAGGATGAGCTTCTCCCACGTCATGTGCAGGTCGATGATGTTCGTGCCGTCCTTGGTGCGGCTGTGGATGTACTTCTTCATCGCGTTGCTGCGGTTCTTCGTGCCGAGGTGGCAGTGCATGCCGAGGAGCTTCTGCAGGTCGCTCTCCTTCATGCGGAGAACCTTGGCGCCAGATTCGACGGAGGTCATGGTGCGTGTGGAAGTGGTCTTGGAGAGTGCTTGTGAAGCTGAAAGAACTATTACAGTGTTAAGACACACACACAAAAAAAGAAGAATGCGATAAAGAAAATAATTAAAACAAATGAACAAAAGAGTAGAGTATAAAGTCATTATGCATGCAGATAAACGGATATGCGAAGGGTAAGACGAGTAATCGTTTTTTTTTTTGTGTTTTGAAGAGAAAAGAACAAGTAGCTACACTTTTTCTGCTCGCGTATTTGATATTGGACCAGAGTTGTTGTTGTTCATGTTGCTTCACTTCACTTCACTTCACTCGAGAGCGTTTTTCAATGTTCATAATGCGCCTCAAATCATTCAATTCATCCATTAACCGAAGCACGATTTTGTTGCTTTGTTGCTTTTCGAAACGCATGAGTTCAGCAGCCTGTGCGTCACGTCGAGCCATTTCTGCACGAAGTGATGATAAAGCTGCATCCTTTTCCCACAGAGCGTTTCTCAGTGTAGAAATGCGATCCTCCTCGTCATCACTTTGAATACCTGCGCTATCCTTATTAATGGGATGGATGAGTGATGTTTCAGCAAAGAGTTTAGTGCCGTCTTTGTGACTATCCTCGATTTGTGCAGATCGTAGCTTCGCTTGCTCTTCATACAATTGAATTCTATTATTCGCTAAGTCCAGTTGCGCGGCCAGCTGTTGAGTGACTGCTTTAAGCGTGTTCACATTGTTTTGTAATACACGGTTGTTTATCTCGGCGTGCTCAAGTCGAAGTCGGAGTTCCGCTATTTCATTTGAGTTTGTCACAGTGTCTGAGCGGTCGGTGTGGTGGCTGCTTTCCCGTGGCGGTGAAAAAGGTAATGTTGTCGTTAAGGATTGAGAAGTTTTTGGTTCATTTTCCATCGTTTTGTTCTCTTTTTTTGTTGTTGTTGTTGTGCTTTGCTTGTTTTTCTACGGCTACTCCCTTCTATAGGATCCTAAAGATCGAGAAACGTAACGCCTTAAACAAACGAAACGACAATCATACCATCAGCGTGTGTGCATTTTTGATTAAGTTGCAAGTAGAAGAGGAAAGTAAAAAAGGTGCGAAAGGATAAAGCAACAATAATAAAAGCACGAGTTATCGAATGCTTCAAATAGAGAAATCAACGAGATAATCTTTTTTTTTTGTCAAATCGGATATACGCAAAAAGTAATTTCAGTGGCATGGCGATGCGTAACTTTCAACACCTACAACGAAAACAAAGCTTTAATTACGTAATAAAAAACGGTGAAAATAAAGTTGTCTCCTTGCGTTCACTGCAATACTGCTACTTGCGCGTGGCACAGATAATCCCATTAAACGCAATGATAACACCCACACCAAAAAAAAAAAACAAGACAAATAGCCACCAAAAAAAAAAAAAGATACCTACATTGAATGAGCACGATGACGGAAGATATTTTGCTTAAAGTCATCGGTCTCACACAAAAATAGATGACGTAAACCAAGTACGTCACCGTATCCTCAAACCAAAACAAAAGCACCGATAACAATAAAAACAACGAACACAAAGGTAAATATATATATATATATATATTCTTTATCTTTTGTCAATTTACTACAACGAAATAGTAAAAAGTCGCCATACTCACCAAATCGCGTTTAATAGGAATGAATTTTATTCTTTTTTTATTTTCCTCCCCTTTCTTTTTTGTTCGTTTCACTTTCAAACCAACAAAGAAATAAATTCTCTTTTTTGTGCTTCAAAATTGTGGTGGGGGGTCTTGAGCAGTGAAGGTCACACCGATCTTGGGACGCGCGCCACCTTTGAGTGCGGCGGTGTAATGCACACCAAACTTCCATATATCATTGAGGTTGCGAAGCGCAACGAATTTGGCTTGCCAATCCACAAGATTCACATTCATGAGCATTTGTGCCCCGCACGGGGAACGCGCCTCCACGCCGACGATAAACCATTTCTTCTCCGCCATCGTCACCGCACTGGCGTAGGGATTACATGGAATACGTGTGTGGAGCCCAACCCCATGCGTGGCGTTGTATTTTAAGAGTATATCGCCTCCATACACCGCCTTACACCCCAACCGTGCAATCGCGATGGTCGCATCCACCAGTCCACTGCGACTGGGATCGTAGTCGGCGCTCACCCCGAGCTCATCCATCGCCGATAATCGCGTGGTGGCGGATATGTTGGAGCGAAACCCATCCAACACCCCTGTGGAGGAGTAAAACGTGAATTCCGGGTGAAGGAATCGGTACTCCACCCTCGGCGAGGCGCCGGCGGTGCGCAGGAGGCACGCGTGTTGCACCGCCCCGACGGTGGAGCTCCACATGATACTCGGGAGAACGTCCCGCCAAGTGGATTTCGGATTGGAAGTCAAGTCGGCCCCAATCGTGAGGTTTTCCTTAGTGTACGTGAGGTGAACCCCAACGGCCTCGGGGGAGGCGAAAGGGTATCCGGTGAGATGATTGGATGGGCCCTCCTCAAGCGCGTTGAGGTGCCACCCCTCATCTGGAACGCCTTTACTCGCAAACTGTTCAACAGTCTGATTGAGTTCACGAAAGGTACGCGGAGTCATTCTCGTTGCGTCCGTCACTCAATGAATAAAAAAACAAATAAATGAATATATATATATATATATATATATATAGAGAGAGAGAGAGAGAGAGAGAAAGATAATATAAACGCAAGTCTATGTTCTCTTCGTTGTTTGGGATTCCTTTAGTAGCTTTGCGTGTCTTCTCTTTATGGGGCAGATGTAATGAAATAAAATATATATATATATATTTGTGTGTGTGATTCGTTGAGATCTAAATAAAGGAGCAAACAACAAGCATTGGTCAAACAAGCCAAATAAGGAAACAATGATAATAAAGAAGGAAGACAAAAAATTGGGAACAATATATTGCAACATGTTTGAATCGCCTTTTTTTTTTTTTTTGCGTGTTTCTTCTTTACTTTTTTTTTTTGAATTCCGATCTCGTTTCTAAACATGAAACCAAACGAATGCTTCATAAAAACAAGGAGAAATAAGAAGAAGTAATCGTGCGGAAAAACAGAAATAAAATTCCTGTCCTCTTTTTTTGTTTTTCATCTTGTTCTTTAAATGTTTCTTTTCTTCTCTTATAGCTTCGTTTCAATCGAAAAAGAAAAAAAAAGAGAACGTCATGTCATTTACGCTAGAAGTTGTATGAGAAACAGCAAGATGCAATACACAGAAACATAAATAAATGAATAAATAGTTGCAAAACGACGCGTCGTGTGGTTTTGGAGCGACCATTGTGCACCCTCTCGTCCTCCGTTTACTTTAACCGACCATCCAAAAAGGCATCAAAGTCATCCTCCGTGTTTTTCACCTCCCCTCCCACCACATTTTCATTCTTCGTTTCCTTTTCCGCTTCCGCTTCCGCTTCCGCTTCCGTTTCGTCCTTCTCTCGACTATTCGGCATCCTCTCCGTCATCTCCTTCTCCGCCTGCGCGGCTGTTTCCCCAAACGCGTGATTCGCGTCGGGCCCCGGACGCCCTTCGTTTGGCGCGGCCGATTTTGGCGGACTCGTTCCCCCCACGTTTGTCGTCTCCGTTTGCCCCCCCCGCGCCTCCGTGGCGAGACGCGTGAGGAGCGCGCTTTGGCTCTCCAACACATCGCGCAGCACGTCGCGGTTGGGGAGTTGGAGATCGGAGCTGAGTAGGTTTGAGACGAGCGAATGGTCCGCGTGCAGTCGGGCGCGAAAGCCGCGCAGGACGTCATCCATCGGGATTCTCCCGTCCTCGTGGACTTTGAGGTTGTTGATGTACTCCGCGAGCGTCATGCAGACGTCGAGCATCGCGGCCAATTGCTCCTCCTGCGGAATGTTCACACCAATCGCGTCGACGATTTGGGTTTGTGTGGGGTGTGTGCGACGCGCCGCCGCGTGCCGCGCGCTGCCGGCGGATGGGGGGCGTTCGCCGCGTCGGGAAATGGCGATCTGCGCGTTTGGGTCGGGTTGAATCCCCTCAAACACGTTTGGCCCGACCGCCTGTCGCACATCGTCGGCCACCTTGGTGAGGATGTACAGCCGCCCATCGGGGTGCGCGGTGAACCAAATGGAGAGGTTTAAAATAAGTGTCAAGGCGGCCTCTTTTGCCTGTCGCATCTTCTCCGTCACGCACGGGGTGCGGGTGGCGATGTTTTGCACATCGCGCAAAAGTCCTTTTTGGGCGGCCACCTCGGCATGGAACTCGAGGCCTCCGTTCCTCACCAACTCGCTGAGGAGGAGGAGGACGAGGAACTGCACCTTTGGGTCGTCGTCGCCGATGCGGCGGCGGAGGGCGCGGACAATCTCGGGGACCGTTTCCGGACTGTTATTTGCGTGATTGCACAGAAAGAGAACGCCCTCATGGAGGGGGACGGGGAACTGCGGCTGCGTGGTCTCCTCCACCGCTTCCATGAACTCGGTCGGGAGCAAACGGGACGTCACGTTCTTGACGTTTTCCCAAAATGAAAGAACCACCATGGTTTTTTTGTTCTTTTTTCTTCTTTCTTCTTCTTCTCGTAGACTGCAACTCTTCAATAGAGAGTAAAACGTTTTTTTTTTATTTTTGTTTGTATTTACTTGTGTTTGTTTTTTCAATACAGTAGACTAGAGGATGTTTATATATATATATATATATATATATTTGTATACATATGTACATATCCAATCGGTTTTGAAGGAGAAAAAAAAAGAAGAAAGAGTAGGAGGAGAATGATTTCAAATTTAATATTTTATTTATTTATTTGCATAACCAATCTGTGCTGTATCGTTTACTCCCAATTTTTTGTTTTTGCGTTTCTTCGTTAAATGTTGTCTTCATGGAGTCATTAATTTTTTTTTGGTTGTTTACACAATAACATCTACAGAGTAATATAATTTGTTCTCGTGTTTCCGCCTGTCTCTGGTTTAACTCACAAAGTGTCCCTTTTCTTTCAAAAAAAAAATAATAATAATAAAAGAAAAAGAAAACAAAAAACGCTGTGAATACACCATTCCGTTTCTCTCTCAATATCTCCTCTTAAAAAAAAAAACTTAAATATATACTCTTTTTTTTTTTACTTCACTTTCTATAATTTGAATCACTTCCATTTCTTCTCTTGTCATCTTTTCTGCGTCTTCCCTTGTCGCGTGAAATAGAATGAGAAAGAAAAGGGTTAAAACAAACAATAAAAAGTAAAAAAAAAGATTTGTATTTGGATTGTTTATGTTGAGAAGGGGGAGAAAACTATGGTTAATCAAATTTCTACTCTTTATCTACAGGATATATATATATATATATATATATATATATATATATAGTAATTCTTCATTCTTCTTTCGTTTTGCGTTCCCCCTTTCTCGTCTACCCGTGTGATAGTGCCAACGCGAAAGAGTTGAAGAAAAACAACAACAACAAAACGGAGTATGCTACGAAAACGATTCCTGACTCGATCCAACACATCATTTTCCGTTCCTTATTTTGCTTCTTTTTTTTTTTAATTCCTTTTTCTTTCCCAAGCATGGATTCATTTTTTTTCTTTTTTTTTTTTATCCCTTCACACCCAAGAAGTCCATATTTAATTTCAGTAAAACATATTTCTCTTTTTTTTTTGTTTGACTGTTTTTGTCTGGTTATCCTCAAAGAAGCAGTGAAACATCAACAACAACACACACGTTTTCCATCTATATAAATACTTATATCAAAAGTAAATGAGTATGAATCAGTTTTGCAAACACAAATGACGCATAGACAACAATGTGTTACAACGTCAAACCAACTATACCTCCCTCCACACTAAGATAACAGTGGATAACAAATACAATACCCATGAAATGCAAACAATAATCCAAAAGAAGGACATTAACCATACATATAAATAAAAAAGGTAACAGTAACAAAAATGCGCTGAACTGTAGTATTACCATTTACACATCCAGAACGGCAGAAAAAAAAAATTCATAATGGTAACACCAGGAAATCACATCAACCCACTAACCAACGAACCACAGAGACAAAAGAAGAATAATACGAGAAAAATATACTAAACAAACGAAAAAAAAAAAAAACCAGCACACATCTACTTTTTTTTTAAAGAAATAAAACCGAAAAAATATGTTTTCTTGTCCTTTTGTTGTTCTGTTTTAAAATGTGTTTCCTCCTTCGTCTGCTTCTTCTTCTTCTTCACATAGATGGTTACATGAGAATGCATGCGCATCCCTGTGGACGTTTATCAACTTCAAATTGTAATTGTCGAATCTCCGCCTCTGTTTCGGCGATTTCCTTTTCCAACTGCCCAATCTCCTTCTGTAGTTCCTCCTTCTCCCGTGTGCCCTTTTCCGCGTCATACACGGCATTGTATTCCTTCTCCGAGGCGCGTTGCCGATTCAATTCCTTTTCGTTGGCAGCTGCATGTGCAACGCGTTCGCTTTCCAGTTTTTCCATCTCCTTCTTTACTACTTCATTTTCTGGGTATGACTCAATAATATCTCTGCGTCTCTCCTCTGGTGAGGCCTGGGCAAACCATTCCATCTTTTTCACATCCTTTTCCCTCTTTTTGTGTTTGTTTACAACCTCTTCAAGGACGACGTTGCGCTTCTCTTGCTCCTCCACTTGCCTTTGGAGTTCCCTCAATGGTCCATTTGCCGCATCACCATTTTTCTTTAACTCCCCTGCCTCTTTTTCCGTGGATTCCTTTTCCGTCTTTGTGACGGCCATACTCTTCTTCTTTTCATGGGCTTGTTTATCCTGCAGCGTTCGCTGTGTTTTGGTTCGGTAGAGGTTAATATTAACGGCATGTTTGGCGACCTCCACATCCTTCTCTGATTTGCGTAATTTAAGAGTACATTCATGGTGGCTTGCCTCTTGCTTCATAAGTGTCACCTCACGTGCGTTGATTTCCTTTTGTACGACATCCATCGACTCAGTTTGTCGAATGACTTCCGTCTTGAGGTGTTTCACCTCATCGGAGAGGTTGCGCAGTTCAAGCAGTGCCTCATCATGCAACAACTTGGGCCTACACTTGATCTTCGACACCTTGGTAGAGAAGGTGAGTGTTTGCACCGTTTCCCGGGCATGCTCGTAGAATGGACTCACACAACACAGAAAAGCGAGGTTATACCCTTGTTGTAAAAGTTCCGGGTATAGCTTTGTAAAGGCTGTCTCGCGTACAGGGACCTTCGCCAGCGGGTTTTCCCCACTATCACGCTCGACGGCCACCTCAATGCAACGCTGAAAGGCGGAGGGCATACTGCGCAAGAGCACAAAGAGCACATTGATGCGGCGTGACTTACTCACCGTCTGCCCGGGCTGCTCGGGATCCTCAAAGTCGTATGTCTCCACAAAGCGAAAATGCACCGTTTGGCAGTGACTGCGCTTCGCAGCAACGCGGGAGAGTTGACGCAGTGCGGACATGACATCCGATGGTTTCTTCACCTCCACCCGCGTGAGGCCCTGTAGTTTCGGTCCCTCATGGGGATCATTAACGAGTTTGAGTTCGTCCGTCGGGGGCGGCGCGCCGCGTTTGCGTTGGGCGAGGAGATCCACGTACGTCTCCTGCGCTGTCACCTCCACCGCCTCCAACTCACACGCAATACTGCTGTTCTCGCGCTTATCCTTCTTAAAGGCGTTGAAGATGTCCTCCGCAAATCGAGGGAGGATGCCGCGGTTAAGGCTATCCACATCATCGCCGTAAAAGGAGTACACGCGACCCGAGCCTGCCGCCCCCGCCACGCAGAAGGCGGCGCTGTAGCCCTCGACAATGTGCATAATCATTGGCGACACCACCGCCGCGTAGACATCTTTTTGGGTGTGCACCACCGTCCTTGGGTTCTCCTCGTCCCGGAATGACCAGAGGACGTTTTCCACCTCGAATTGGCCATTCTTACGCGGGACAAAGCCATTTGCGGCGTCGAGGACGGTGAGGGTGTTGCGTCCGGTCAGTGTAATGATCTCACGCGGAACGGGACTGTCTTCGGGGCAGACATTCGACTCCGCCTCTGTAAAGGGGCGAACACGCACAAAAACCTGCGCCTTAGTTGCTTTGCGATTGTCTTCCATGACTATTCAAATCTACTTTTTTTATAAAGGTGTGTTGTTTTCCTTACTGTTTCTCTTTTTTTTTTTTGCTTTTCTTACTCCTTTGCTCTTTCCGTAGTTGTTGTTATCCGTAGGTACACTGAAGCCGCTATAGTAATGGAATGATGTATAACAGTATTTGTGGCAAGTAACAACAACCACCACAAATACAGGCACAAAGAAAGAGGGGGAAAAAACGACAAAAATTAATAATTAATATATATATATATATATATATACAACATACAGAACGAAAAAACGATGCCAACTCGAGATGAGTAATACGAAAAACAAAAAAAAATATTCTCCCATGCTCTCCTCACGTTCCCGTTCTACTTAAAAAAAAAAATTATGTTCATGCAAACGCATTCCACAAAGATATTTCAAACACTTCACCAACCACGTATATGTGCCACTTTTCGTTTTTTTTTTTTTTTCTCTCTCTCTCTATTCATCCCATTTCTCCATCACAACACTTTCTCATCATTGCACGGTCTTTTTTTTGTTTTTTTTGTTTTAAACGTATTCCATTCCTTCACGGGGTCGTTTTGTCTTGTACCGCGCCTCCTCCAGCTTTCCACGCACGCCTTCCACCAGCTCACCGAGTCGCATCGCCTCAAACATATTTAGCATATACTCCACTGCTTCCTCTGGTTCAGTGGGGAATAATTTTTTTGTACTCGCACGTAATTCTCGATCTCTGCCAAGGCGCTCACGTACGGCCCTCATTCCTATTGCCTCCACAAGTCCTTGAATGAGCCATTGAATCATGAGTCGCTGCGAGACGTTGTTGTGGAGGATGTCCAGCACCGCAAAGCACTTGTGCCAATGCAAGGCGTTTGTGCGGAGGAGATGACTGTACACTTTGCACGTAAACTCGATTTGCTTCTCTGTCAAATCCTCCGCACATGCGTAGCGCAAGCAAAAAGCTTCCGCAAAGAATCCTTGAAACTTGGCGTTACTCTTACAGAGCCGTTCCGCCACCATAGCGTATGTCTTTTTAAAAGAAGCCTCCTCGCAACAGCCCTCAATGACCATAAAACAGACAGTTCGCTCCGTCCCTGTGGCCATTGTTTTGAGTATCTTATGCACCACCTCATCCGCGCGCACACTGCTGCGCATCGCCATATACACCTCCCGCCGCACCCGTCGTTCCTCTTCATCGATGGGTTGGTTTGACGTTTTGCCACTTTCCATTTCTTTGTTAGACTTTGTGGTGGCTGTGATCGGGGCCGATTGGTCTCCGCGTCGCTCCGCCTCCTCTTCCATTGACTCCCTCTTTGCCTCATTCTCCCCATCAGTGCTTTCCCCACTCTCCGCCTCCGCGGCGGCCTCGAGGAGCTCCGTTTCCCAATCGTCCCCCAAAATCGCCCGTCGCGCCTCTTCGTACGCGGCCTCATGCGCCTCATACGCGGCGTCGGGGGCGAAGCGGTCGAGTTTCTCCTCCGCGTCATACGTCTCCTCGAGGTCGACGGCGTGGCAGCGCTGCGCATCGGGGTCGACGAGGAGGAGATGTTCGGGAATCACACACACCGCGTGCCGCACGCGTTCCCAGCGCTGCACCTCCGCGAGGCACTCCTCCAGCAGCGTCTGCGCACGCGGGGAGAGGCGCCACTCCTCGCCGTCCATCGCGAGAAGATCGCGAATGGGGGTTAGCACGTGTTCATGAAACTCCGAAACCGCGCGGGCGGACATGGCGCGAAAGGTCTCACGAAAAAGGGAGGCGGCCTGATCCACGTCATCGTCACTTCGCGGTTCCGCCGTGAGGTGGGCGAGAATGATCTGATAAATTACATCCACCGCAACGATGTTGAAGATGTAAAGCCATGCAAGGAATTTGGAAATGCTTCGCAGTGTGCGCCAATCCTGTCGACGGTACACGCGATTCCACTGCACAACGAGGCGCTGCGCGAGGAGAAGGCCAATGGCGCCGAATTCCTTATTGACGCCACTGACAAGGGCGGCAAAGACATCGGTCAGGTCCGGATCCGCCAACTGGGCGCGCAGGAGACTCCGGCAGAGGAGTCCCCGGGCACGAAGAATATTCTCACGGAACAGCTCTGTCACGGAGGCCGCGACGTTATCGCCGCTCACTTTATTTACAATGCCTGTGATGGTGCGGCTGAGGGCGTTCCACGCCGCGCGCTGCTGCGCTGTGCTGCCTTGCGTGGACTGCGTCTCCGCACGCTTTCGGTGGGGTGGCACATACCTAGACATTCCACCAAGCCAAGTACGACACCCAAGTCGTTATCCTACCACCAGCACTTTTGTGAGGGTTTTCTCTTTTTTTTTTCTTTTTTTTTTTTTGGATCTGAGGGTGTGTGGGTTTGTGTTTGACGAACGTGCTAGAGTATACTCTACCACATCCACAAAGCAAACGCGAGTAAAACATACAAAAGAAGAAGACAAAGAGAAGTTCAAAAGTGAAAAAAAAATAAATCAAATATACAATTATCAGCACAATCTACATATATATATATATATATATATTTGTACATGTATCAGGGTTGTGTCTCAGCGACATGGACACAACCACATGGGCAACAGGAAGAAGAAATTTCCGCTCAAAAATTAGCATAGAGCAAGATGCAAACAAGAAACTCAAAAAAACAAAAAAGGGGATGCGAACTAAAACACCACCGCCAGTAACAACGACCAAAGCAAGAACAAAAAAAGAAAATCTCATAAACGCGGACAGACGCAAAGGTCACATGTAAACCTAATGACTAAAGTAATAAACAGCACTAACAAAAAAAGAAACAGAACAAAAAAATGAATCCAGCAATGTCCAATTTCGTGACTAGAGAACAACAAACTACAAAAAAAAAACAAGGATGACGACAGTTTTCTTTTCTCTTTATGTTTGTTTACTCTTCTTTTTTTCATTTTGTGGAAGTACTGCACAAGCAATATGTGTATATAAAAATATAAATATATCCCTTCTACGACTTCACCACAGACTGCGGACTATTCTCACTGAGGTATACGTGAAATGCTTGATACCCACGCTCCAACAAAAAGGCAAATTCCCGTGTGTCACGTTCATTCAATTCATCCGATGCGTTCATATTGTCCATCTTCTCCTTCCACGAGACGAGCCGTTGACAGAAGTCCTGATCCTTCACCCCAAGCCGCTGAAGGCCCCGAATAAGGTCGGTAAGAAGGGTGAAGAGCTGATCCACGGCGGTTTGCTGCAGCTTGAGAGAGTCCATGAGGGTGATGAAGTACTGTCCGCACTCCAATACGAGGCGCGGATTGACTCGACCGTCTGTTTTGGCTCCGCCACCGCTTTCCCCGTCGGTGCCGAGACCGAGTTTAATGCGACTATACGCCGCGGGACACTTGGAGCCGTAGTTTTCCCAAAAAGAGTCAATGGTGGTGTAATACGGGTTGTTGCCCTGTTCAAGATGGGAAACGGTCGACTTGTACTTATCGAGGAGTCGTCGAATGGTGGTGTTGTACTGTTCCTGCGTGATGAGGTCTCTTAGGGCGGCTTTTTCGACTTTTTCAATCGCAATAATGAGAGCAAAAAGATCGGAGAGGTATTCAACATGTTGACGTTCTCCCGGGGAAACAGTAAAGGCCTCCTCCATATAATCTTACAGTCAAAGGTTTCTTCCTCCTTCTTCTTGATGCTGTATTTACTATTTGAAAAATATTTACCAAAAAGTACAAAGCCAAAAAAGAAAAAAAAGAAAAAAAAAGGAAACAATAAGCCAAACATTATGCGCCTTCAAAAACCCATACAGAGTATGCAAAGGAAACAACAACAACTCCCTCCCCTCCTCGAAAAAAAATAATAATAATGAAAAACTATACATTTCACATAATAATTTTTAAAGAAGAGTTTACATATACAGCAGTCCAATTTCTCTGTCGTCTTATTTTGTTGTTTTTGTTTCGGATAAGGTGTTAATTTTCTTTCTTTATGTTACTGGCAGAAGAATTTTTAATAGCGTTCTCAAATGACGCAATGAAAAAAGGGGAATAAATTAAAACATCCGAAAAAAAAAAAATAATAAAGATTTATATATTTATGGCAAACAGCAACAACAACAAACACCATTCATACGATCTTTTTTTTTTTTTTCTCTTTTGTTGTCACTTTTTTGTTTTGTTTTCGTTGAGTATAAAGAAGAAGCGGGAGAGGCTTTTATTTGGTGCCTGTATATGTGCTTATGCATCTCGAATCGCTTCTTTCCAATAAAAAAAAAATAGTTTGACGTTTTACTTCTTTCGTTTTCTGTTCGTAATTTCTTTACTTTATTTTTCTCCTGCTAAAACGTTTTTTTTTATTTTTTATTTTTTCTCTTCTTCGATCTTCTTTTGTATGTTCCCATCTTTTGTTGTGTGTAAGTATACACAAGCGTATTCACTCTCTCTCTCTCTTTCTCTCTCTCTCATTTCCTCTCTTCACGTACTGTGTTACCTTTCCTCATCTCTTTTTTCTTTCCTTTTCCCGTCCTACTCCTCCTTTCGCACCGGGTTTGTCTTTTGCTGTGCGACAGCCGTCACGCGCCATGGCTGAAACATCACAATCGACCGTTTCATGAGACGGAGAGCGGAGGCCACGCGGTGCAACACGTTTCTCGGCGCGAGCACATGCACCGCGTAAAGTATCGCCTCATACGAATCCCGACTGAATGGAAACCACCAAAGATCCCGCGGCATCCACCCGCTCGGGATGCAGTCGTCATTGATGCAGCGCACGTTGCACATCTCCTTCAACCCGAGCACCCCGTGCGTTCGTCCGATGCCGCTCTCCTTCCACCCCCCCCACGGCGCCTCACTCATGCCGTGCGAGAAGAGGTGGTCGTTGATACTCACCACGCCGCTCTCCAAGCGCTCCGCCACCCGCCACGCCCGGGCTCGGCAGCCCGAGAAGACACTACTCGTCAGCGCGAGGTTGCAGTCGTTGGCCATCGCGATCGCCTCCTCCTCGGTGCGGAACGGTATGACGGGGAGGACAGGGCCGAAGGTCTCCTCCCGCATCACCCGCATTTCCCCCGTCACGTGCGTGAGGACGGTGGCGGGGAAGAAGAGGCCGCGGGAGACGTCTCCGGCGGGGCGACTCTGCGCGGCGACGCGGGCGCCGTTCGCGACGGCGTCGTCGACGTGCTCCTTGATGGTCAGCCACTGCGACCGCGTGGTGACGGCGCCGATGTCGACGTTGAAGTCCACATCCGGGCCGTGGCGGAGGGCCTTGGTTTTGGCCACCAGCATCGCGAGGAAGGCGGCGTAGACGGATTCGTGCACGTACACGCGCTCGACCCCGCCGCAGCTCTGGCCGGCGTTTTGGAAACCCGCCCAAAGGGCGCAGTTCACCGCCCGCTCAATGGACGCGTCGGGGAGGACAATCATCGGATCGTTTCCGCCGAGTTCGAGGGAGACGGGGGTGAGGGTCTCCGCGGCGAGCGCCATCAACTGCTTTCCCACGCGGACACTGCCGGTGAAGAAGAGTTTGTTTACGCCCGCGCGAAACATGGCGGGGCCCGCCTCCGCCCCGTGAAGGACGAGATGTGTGAAGAGACCGGCGGGAAAGTCCCCCGCGGCGATGCACGTCTCAATGAAACTCCCCACATGGGTGGTGGGGGTGGCAACCTTCAGGACCACCCCGTTTCCCGCCATGAGGGCCATCAGGACCTCCCCAAACGGAATGGAAAAGGGATAATTCCATGGTGAAATAATACCAACAATACCCACAGGGATGTATTGGAGGGTGTTGGATTTATTGGCAAATAGGATACTCCCGGTTTGGAGACGCTGTGGTTGAAGTACACGGGCTGTGTGCTTGGCGTACCAATCACACGCCATCACACAGGGAAGGATTTCCGTGGCCAAAGCATCCTGTCGTGTTTTACCATTGCATTGTGAAATAATACTCGCCCCGCGCTCCGCGTTATCGGCGAGAAAACGCTTCACCTTTGCCAAATGTTGGGCTCTTTTAGAAAAGGGAAGTGCGGACCACACCTTTTGTGCCTCCCGGGCACGACGAACGGCGACCACTAAGTCGTCTATAGTATTTGGCACAATCGGCTCCAATACCTTACCAGTTGCTGGATTTACATGCTGGATAGACATTGAGCTTCTATCAATGTGAGAAATTTTTTTCGTTTTTTTCTTTTCTTTCTGTTTGGTTCGTATTTGTACCTTCTAAAAATGTTTTCCTTTGTATGCTTCCCAACTTCACCTTCCTCTTTTTTTTTGTTTTCTTTACTTGTTTTGATTCTTTGTCTTGCTAAGACCCTCCCCTTTTGTTTCTGTTCTTTTTCGTTTTTTTAACGAAAAATTCAACGAAAGAGACTTATTGTGACTCTTGTTCTTTTAGGGTATGTTTTTTTTCTGTTTTCGCTAAATTTCCTTCCACTTATCTTTTTTTTTTTTACTCCTTTTCTCTGTTGCGTTTTCTTGCAAGGTATCCCTTTTGTTATCTTATGCAATATGTGGATATTTATTTGAGCTATACAGCACAGTAATTAAAAAGGGAAAAACCAAAAAAAAAAAAGAAAGAAACACACACACGCCACAAAATACCAAATGATATGTTAGATTATGTGAAACACAGAAAAAAATATTTTTATGAAGATACATAAAATAATAGATTAAACCACTTGCAGAAACAAAACAAGAAAAAATAACCAAACAAAGTATGTGCAAAAGACAAAAAGCATAATTATTATTGTTTTTTTTTTTTTTTTGGAGGGGTTTAATTGTTAATTTCTTTTTTTTTCTCCATTTTTCAGGTCAATTTTTTTCTCGATCTTTTTTCTCAACACAACCAGCAACGTGCACGGTTTTTTTGGTGTTTTTTTTTTTTTTCCTCAACATTCACACACACAAAAAAAAAAATCAATCTTCAAAGAAATAAAAAGACAAGAAGAATATGAACAATAAAAACAAATCCATAAAGAGAAACCTACAAATGGAACTCCGCAGTAAACGCAGGCATTTCACTCTCACTCACATTCGCTGCGTATTTCTCACAGAGCCTTTCGTATCGCTCCCGCGCCTCCGCCAGGTGACACGTCCCAAACCGCTGCGATAATAATCTGTCGAGAGGGGAACGAAGACGACGAATCACATCGCGCCGTTTCATTAACACCATCGGTGAAACACGTTGCCGCTTGGCGTCCATCTCCTCCGTGGCATCGCCACTGTTATGGTTTATTGCTGTGCGGAGAGGATCACTTTCTGCGCCGTTGTCCTCCGCGTCTCCTCTTCCTTCTTCGTCCGCGTCATGCTCATCTTCCTCGTCTAGTTCGGCCTCGTCATGGCGTCGTTGCTCCTCGATAGCGCGGAGTTCCTCCTCCACATGGCGCTGCGCCGCTTGATCCTCCTCATCCTCGACCTTACGCATCTCCGCCTGCATGTCAACAACGGGGGCTTCCTTGCCGTCCACAATAGTGGCGTCCTCGTCGAGGTCATGGAAGAAGCTGCGCAGCCGAACAGGATCGGAGAGGGCGGCAAAGGCCGCAGTGCTGTCCTCGTACGTGTCACCCACATCAGCAATGGCGTGGAATTGTCCACCCCGTATGACAACATTATTCAGTCGCTTTCGTTCACGTGCCTTTTGCAATATGTTCTCCTCCACTGTGTGTTCACTGATGAGGCGATATATGGTTACCGGTTTAGTCTGTCCTATACGATGGCAGCGGTCCTGAGCTTGAAGGTCCATTGTGGGATTCCAGTCACTGTCGTAAAATATAACCGTATCCGCGCCCGTTAGATTAAGCCCGATACCACCAGATCGTGTAGACAGAATCATACATGTGATACGTGTGTCGTCATTAAAGCAATCCACATAATTTTGACGACGCTCTGCCTGGGTACTACCATCAATGCGAAGGTATTGAATACCAATGATAGCAAGAAAACGTTCTAGAATGTTAAGCATATGTACAAACTGTGTAAAGATAAGCATGCGATGTCCCTCACGACGCATTTGCTTGAGTGCGTGCTCCAGGAACTGTAGTTTGCCACAGTCGTGAATAATAAGTCGCTTGTCCGGGAAACTGAAGCATCGACGAATGTGAATCGGCCACATTTCAGCAAGAAAGAAAGATCCATCAAACACAGCCGAGTCCTTTCCTGAGGAACTGAAAGGCGGGTGTGGCATTGACAAGGCAAAAAGTGGGGCGAGACTTTCCCTATTATGTGTTCGGAACGATCTAAAATGGGAGACAGGAAGTCGACAGTGCAAGGATGGGGGTCGTGCGGCATAGAGGCGTGGTACATAAGTGGCAACACGCCGCGCAATAGGCATCACCGCCTGAGCTCGTTCCGCAACACTTGGCACGAGTGAAGGTTGTAGTGAGGGACGCCAAGCATTCATGTTCAAGCTCGTGGGGAACCACACAGACAGAGCCGTCTCCGCCTTATGTTGTCGGCGTCGTTGAATGGACTCTGTTCGAGTGCGGCGCTCTGTGAGTGTGGATTGAGTCTCACAGACGTGAGCATGAAGCAAATTCCACACCGCTCTGCTGAGTTCGCCAGCGGAGGGCTCAAGAACAGAAGCACATGAGGGTTCCGAGGACCAATGAAAGTTAAACGGTGAGAGTCGTCTTAGATAGTCTGCACGCTCCGACTCGCGAGCTGCCCAAGGCTGATCCGCAAACCACACATGCAGCATCGTGCAGTTGAGCCAAGTATCACATCCTCTGCCATATTTCATAGTCATTGGGCGACTTTCCTCATCATCGGTAGAAGACCAAGTCTCATACAAAGGTGGAAGTGAAACATCCTCAATGCGGAGTCGCCACTTTTGAAACCGGTATGTACCACCAAAATCATTATCCATAAGCAACACCACACGGGGAACGTACATAACAATCTCGCTCTGATAATCGAGCACCACCGGTGAAACGGTTGGGCGTTCCTCAAACATATCGGGATGATTACACACCTTACGTAACGCGAGTAAAACCCCAAGTACACCACCGGCACCACCGCGTAAAATACGTTCACGTGTTTCAGCTAATTGCATATAATCATCATACAACAATCGCTGTCGACGCGAGAGGCGGCACATGACAACCTTTTCCGTTTTGGAGGGTAACTGGGATTCCACATCCTTCTTAAGACGACGCAACATAAAAGGTCGAAGTAATGATTGCAAGCAGCGAACTGTCTCTTCGTTAAGCATGGCACGCCCAGTGACCATATCTTCCATTGGGTTGCTAAACCATTCACGAAATTCATCATTGGATTTAAACGCAGATACAGAGGGGAGGAGAAAGTGAAACAAGGACCAAAGTTCCATAATCGAGTTTTGTAATGGGGTACCTGTAAGAAGAAGACGGTACTCCGCCTGAAGATCAAAGAGGGCTTGCCATTTTTTACTCATAAAGTTTCGCACCTGATGAGCTTCATCAAGGACGAGAAAACCCCAAGGTCGACGACGAAATACCGCGCGGTCGGATACGATGAGATTGTATGATGTAATGCAGACATGAAACGCATCCTCACTTGTCCATCCTTTGCGTAATCGGTGTCTTTCCTTTGCAGGACCTATATACACAAGTACTTTGAGTCCTGGTGCCCAACGTGCAAATTCAGCTTTCCAGTTCAGCACAACTGTGGTAGGCACGACTATGAGGTGCGGTCCCCAGTCATTCTTGTATTCTGCAAAATAGGTGAGTAGAGCAATAGTTTGGATAGTCTTACCTAGTCCCATTTCATCTGCGAGGATGCCATTGAGTCGATTATTGTACAGATTCGTCATCCATCGCAACGCGGAGCGTTGATAATCACGTAACGGTCGTGCACCATTTTGGGTGTCAAGAAGTGTGAGGGAGTTCTCCAACCCCGTGGTTTCTCCTTTGCCCGTTTCCTTTTCCTTTTCCTCTTCCTCATCTTCTGTTGACGGCGCGGCGCCGTTAAAGATGCCGTCGAGTAGGCGCCGGGTAAGGTTCTCGGATTCGCGGAGAAGGTCCTCCTGACGCCGTTCGTCGTGTCGTCGCTTTACCTCATCAAACTCCACGCTGAGGAGCTGCTGATACGTGTCTCCGCGTCGCAACCACTGCTTTTCCACGGCTGCAAATAACTTATTCCCTAATCTCGCCCGCGACTCCCGCTGCTGGGCCCGCACCCGCTCCTCGCGTCGCTGCACATCCTCGCGGTATCGGGTGAGATCGCGTTGGAGGTTCCGCGCACGCACAGCCACGCGCCGCTCCTCCGCATCGCTGACATGGCGGTGGCGAATCGCGGAGAGGACAACGCGTTGCCACAGCGGCAACGGCGCGACAGGGGCTTGGGTGAACGAGGCGGGTGGGGGGCGAGGGCGGCGACGTCCAATGGGGAACGTGTCGTTCAGCCGCGTGAGCCGAGAGGCGTCAATGGAGGTCGAATGGGATGGTTCCTCCTTTATCTCTTGCGGCGGTTTCTCACTTTTTAGCTCCTGAGGATCTTTTTCAGTGCTGGAGTGGTGTTGATGATGACTGCTATGATGAGAGTGTTGTTGGTGAGGGTCATGATACGGCTTTTGGGATGTGGTACTATCGTCGAGTTCACTTGCTTCGCGTTCCCGCTTGGGCATTTACAAGTCTTCCTTTTTAAAAAAAAATTTCGTCGCTTCTCTGTTCTTCACTTCTCTTCTCTGAAGAACCTTTCTTTTTATGCGTACACCTCCTGTTAGGAATATATGTAATGTGCCTGTTTGTTTGGGTTGTGGAAGTATGAAAGGGTCTATGGGGTCTTGTCTGTCCTTCATAAACCAATTGTCCACTTACTTGTTCGTGTCACATATAACAACAACAACAACAAAAAAGGAATGTCAATGAAGCGACAAGAGTAACAACAAGCAAACGCGAATAATAATAAAAAACACGCATCATGGGATGATAAATGTAAAGAGAGAGAGAGAGAGAGAGAGAGAGAGAGATAGAGAGAGAAAAGAAAAGTAAGGTTAGCAAGAATAATAATTGGAAATTGATAAAGGTTACACATACCACAACAGGGCCAAGAGTGAAAGCAAAAAAAGTTAAGGAGAAAGAAATAAAAAAGAAAAAAAAGGAGTCTTCATGTATGTACAGTTTTATTTTTTCTTTTTTTAAAGTTATTGTGACGCACTAAATAATAGTTTTCCCCCCTTTTATAGAAAGGTATGCTTTCTCTCAAGTGGATAACTTTAGGTGCAAACTAGAAAAAAAAAATCAAAAAAAAACACCATTTCAACTAATAATCACACACAATGGCAAAACAACAACAACAACAGCAAAAAAAGTGGCATCACAAATCCAAGCAACGTCATACTCACCCATCGCATAGTAGTCGCATTTCAAAGAGCGTTTTTTTCCCCTCCACTTTCGATTTCTCAAGCGAGTCAATCACTTCCACCACGGCCACATAAAGTCCTTCACAGCTGCGCAATGAACGTTGCAGACGTATCAGAATATGTGAGGTTAGTAGTGCGTGCACGATGCGTCCAGCCTCACGCAACTCCTCCATTTGAGTCCGTTCCCCGCGTCCGCATGCCTGTACTGCTGGTCGCCGTTCTTCAAGGCGTAGAGCGGTGGCGTGTAGAATCCTCTCCGCGCTGCTTTTATCGAAAATGCATCGTGTTGCCCCAGGCTCTGCATTGGCGCGCAAAAGGTGCAACAATACATCAACAGAAAGCGGATGTTGATCTAAAGCTCTCGAACACAAGTCAGCAATAGTTTTCTGCGAAACACGGAGCTCCTCTCCGCGTCGCGTGTGCCGACTCATGATGCGCAAAGCGTAGGCCGCGTCTATAGCGGTTAGCTTCGGCCCCGCAAGCGTCAAAAGCCCACCCACCTCTTCCTCTGTTCCTCCTCCACCTTCTCTTTGACCATACCTTCCTTTAGGGAGAAGGTGTACCTGGGCTTCGTGTTGCAGCGAGAGATCTGTTGGGGCGGCGGCGAGGAGTGTGAGGAGTGCGGCCGCGACGGCAGGGGCGTTTTGGTGAGTCCACTCCTCATCTCGACGGCCAGCGGCGTAGTGAAGGGCGCGGCTCGTGAGTTTCCTCTCGTCTGGGGAGAGGCGACCGTCACCCTTCGCCGCCACAAGCTGCGCAAGCGCGCGGAGGAGGAGCGGTACGGCCGCAGGGGAATAATCACGGAAGCGAAAGCGCAAAATACGCTGCACCATGTCAACCACAAGTGTCTGGAGTGTGTTGGGGGATGTGTGGAGGTCACTTCGTGCCTCTTGACTACTTTCCATGGAGCCGTTGTTGGACTCGGCGCTCGCCATGTGTTCCGTCTCCTCGATAGTACAATGGAGAAGTGTAGAGGCGGCGTGGAGGGCGACCACACACGCACGCATTGGAAGTTCGGTCACGGTACACACGGCGGTTGCAACGGCATCAATGGCGTTAGCAAACCCTTCCACATCTCGTAATGACTTGTTGCGGAGACAAGTACACATGGCATGCAACACAGACGGAGCTGTCCCTGTCAAACTAAACGCCCCTCGATTTGTGAGTGCGACGAGTTTATGTATGGTTCTGTGGAGCAGCTTGGTATCTTGAGCGCGGACGCCCGCGATGCGTCGTGCGGCGCGCCAAAGGGCAGCAATCGATGCCTCATCCACACGATGCGCTCGATGAAAACGGTGTAGATATTCCACCTGTCCCACCAACACGGCTAGAGGCTTTTCTACCACGTTTGCCGGAAGTAAAGTAGCATCACTTAGGGCCGTTGCAATCTTTGCGACATCATACATATTGAGTGCGCGGCAAAATTTATTCTCATTTAGCAAGGGGCCAAGAATCGTATTAGCGCCGTCGTGTGTAAAGTCACGAAGAAAGTCAAACAGAAATTGTGCATAGCCACCGGGCACGACGAGCTCAATCTGGAGATCTTTCCTAAACTTTGCACGCAGTGGTTCCCATTTCTCGTCGTCTTTTGTACGCACGTGACTATGTCTGTGGATATGCTCCAATGGAGCCAGAGCATGTAAAGCCTGAAGTGCGGCATTCCCTTTCAGTTCGCACAGTCTCTCAGGGGTTTTAACTAGACAAGTGGATGCATTCAAAAAGGCCGATGTGCGTTCGGCTGTGTGTTGTTGCACAAAAGGAAACATACTCACAGCAGCCAGCTGCATGGCAGTGTCGTTTGGATGTTTCATGGCAAGCTGTGCCGCGGTGTCAAAGAGATGAACCGCGACATTGCTGGGGCAATATCGCCGACCGAGTTTCATTGCCACAACAGTCGCCTTATGTATAGACTGTGGAGTGGCGGTGTCTGGGCCCAATTCCAACAGCCGCGCTGCAAGGTTTTCATGCACGAGAGGAAGCGGAGTCGCTTGCAATGCAACAAGGGAGGCAAGTGCCTCCACAGCCCGTTCAACGGAAACTGTAATGCGGGCGGATGTAATGGCAACGACACAACTATCGCACACACTTCGCACCGCATTACTGCGATGTCGAAGCGACGAGAGTGCGCGAAGAACAAGGATGGCATCTTGACTGTTTAACAAACACTGAGGCGTCGCGGCCCTACGAACTAGCGCCTCTAAAATTGTCGGGCCAGGCATCGATAAATGTATAATATATATATTTATTTATTTATCTATATGAGTGTATGTATACGTGCCTCACAATGTGTGGCGCACTTAAAATGAATAATGGAATTAAACATGCCCACATAAAATGATAACATACACAAAAAAAAATGACATGCAAGACATATAAATGCATGTATGCAAACGTATAAAAAGAAAAAGAGGCAATAAATATGATAATCTGCATACATTCAACGTACATCAATAGCAACAGTAAAATGGCGAGCAATATATATATATATATATATATATATATATACATAAAGACAGTAAATAACCACAATAGTAACAAAACGACTCAGACAACTAAAAATGCAACCCCCATAGAGAATTACATCAATGCCATTGCCGGTTTATTGTACTATGGTGATAATTCAAAGGACGGTATGTGCAAAGAAAAAGTTTCTCTTTTCTTGTAAATTTGCCAACAGGTGACCTTAAATTACACTTAGAACCTCATTACACGAAAAAACTTCAATGCCCTGCCCAACCACACACACAGCATCGCCTGCGACCGCCACCCCACTGACACCGCGAACATTTACTCTTCGATGTCCCCGCACCCGTAAACATTCTCCAGAATGAATTTCTATTCCCACCACTCCCTCCTCCGTCACCGCAATGGCAGTGTCCTCGCCTGTCCAAGAAACTCCACGACCCGCCGTAAGGCTGATACGCAACGTTGCCAACCCAACTACACGTTTCGCGTCCGCTCGAAGGAGAGCGACGTCACCCGAGTCAAATGACACCAATACATTCCATCCCGCACAGGGTGAACCATTCAATCCCACTGCCAAGGCATTTACTGCACCATTTGGCCACCCCTCCAGAACAGCATCGCCTTCTACAGCAAGGGATGAAAGCACGACACCAGAACCCGCCACAACGGCATTGTCATGGGTGCGACACACCGCAATACGCCCTGCTGTGTCGCCAGCTAAAACCATTCCCTCCGCAAGAGATGCCACAGCGGTGATAGGACGAGGCACACGCGAAGAGAGTTCCATTGTACAATAAAGTTGAAGCTGTGCCGCATCCTTGTCTGATGACCTTTCCAATATGAACATGCGAAGTATCCCATCACTGCCTCCTGCGGCGATGATTTCGTTTTTCGCATCGACACCACAAACAGAGAGGAGACGTGCAACGGATTCGGCACCGCTTTGGGTTTGAGTCGATGTACGAGTAACAGCAATAACGACCCAATCATGTGTTACGGTCCATTCCCATACGGCAAGTGTGGCATTTCCACCTGCAGTCACCATTCGAACCTTCTTGGATTCACAGTGGAGAACGGTCATGGCAAGAATATTAGATGCATGCGGTCCGCTCAATGTCAAAGGTGCACCTTCATGCAAGGGAAACCATGTCAACATGGCATTCTCATTTCCACACAGAAAGCTAGGCGTGGGTTGCCTATTTAGAGCCACAACAGCATTATATTCTCGTCCAAGTATGGCACCACCGGCTAATACACGAGTAGCTGTGTGTGTATTGCACGTATGGCACTCCATTCTCGCACCGTCAGGAGAGTGGCACAGAAATATTGAAAAAGGTCCATCATCCATTATCGTCGCACGAAGTAGACGCGGAGCACGTACATCGTGGTACTGAGCTAGTAGTCGCCAATCACACAAGGATCCATGCTCTTCCAGTGAATTATGACGAGAGTAAATGGATATGTCTGTGCCTAACTGTGTGACAGCGACACTTCCATGGAAGGTGAGCACAGAGGAAATGCCCCATGGAAGTCGCAATGGATCCACTCTGCTACCGCGCAACTCTAAACATTTTGCTGAAACATTAACATCCATCACACGCCATTCTCCGAGAGAAGACATAATAATCACGGAGAAGCCAGCATGTGTGGTTGCCGTACCCTTACTCGTGCACCTAGTCATTGTGTAGTTGTCGTCTACACCACCGTCTATGGCGGAAACGGCAGAGGAAGCAAACACTTTTTCTCGCATATGCGACTCCACTACGCCACTCAAAGTATCTACAATGTACAAATCAATGTAACCGTCCTTGTCGCCAACAAAGAAAATCATACGACCACTACAAAGAGGCCAAAAGTGAAGCATTGTTACCCGCGGTCCGGCGGTATCGAATGCGATGCGTTGAGGCGTAAAGGTATCCACCATTCCAGAGGCTTGATTCTTCCCGTTAACCATTACAGCACTGCACAGACAACTTGAAAGGAGCAGCGAACCATCGGCATGCACACTTGCTACATATACACGGTCACGTGAATGTAGACCACGGAGAATTAATGATTTTGCTGCTGTACCTAATGACACAAAGAATATAGCCCCCGAAGACTCCAATGCACTGTAATTTATACCGTAAACAACTCCATCTGTTGTACCAATCAGAGCCATTTGCTCATGGAAAGAACCCAAATCATCACTCCCACTTTTTATTCCATTTCCTGCAAAGGTGTTGCTACCAACAGCTGCCATAGGAGGAGAAGTATTAGAAATCGAGATAATCTCAAGACAAGAGGGAAGTGATTTTACAGCACTACAAGGCAAATTGATGCGTCGCTCCTTTGCAGAACCCTTAGGTAACACAACAAGTTCATCTTCTGTAGAGGCAATTAAGGTGCCATCTGCGTCACATGCGACTCCTCGCACATGCTGATGACGACGTCGTTCAACAGGGACGACACATAATTGCTTGAGTGTTTTCTCTTCATTTATTATAGGGGTGTATTGCACCGTGCCATCAAACCCACATGAGACTATCGCTGTTGGGGCAATCACAGCCACACGATAGACGCCTCGACCATCATGTTGCCGAATACGAGAGAAAACAGGGACAATGTGATCCTTTTCCTTTCCCGTATTGTCGTTCCGCACCTTGCAAGGACGGAGGGCGAGACTATGCAGCCCGCCGTCTTCACATCCCACAGCAAGAAAGATGGTCGCAGGGTCGCGATGGAGGAATCCAATGTCCACATCGAACACACGTCGACGTGAAAAGGAGACGCCACCACCTCGCCAGCAACACGACCACGCGGATTCCTTCGCCCAATCTCCCACAGAGCACACATGCAACGCGGCGGTGCGGTCGTCACTGCATGTGGCCACGCAGATTTGTTGTTCACATGTGTTTATGGGAATAATCATTACACGCACCGCAAAGACCGCACAACCACGTCGATGGGCAGTGATGTGTGCGGCCACATGCACGCATTCCGCTGAAAGAGACAATGGCCAAAGCGCGATAGTTCCAGCGTATGTCGCTGAAAAAACGATGACAACATTTTCATCATTGCTTTCATGAACATGACAGTTCATATTTGGTAATCGTAATGCATCCGCGGCGAGCGTCACACCCAGTCCGATAACCGAACTCCAATGCAGCTGCACTGTGGACGTCACGAATTTGTCGAGATTATGTGGGAGTAAACAGGCCGTATTTTGCGCCGTTAGAACGGCCGTGTGTGGATAGAGGGATCGAATTCGCAGTACACGCGCCGCCTCACCCGCGTGCATAATCCGTTGTGCGGTGGATGCAGCTTGAAGAGGTGCCATATACAAAAGGTCACCGGCAGCAATAAGGACGCATGGGGTTACAGTAGCCTCCGTCTCGTGCTGCTCAAGTGCAGTAATAACGGCACCATTGGGCAATGTGGTTAGCAGCCAAGCACGATTTATACCATGGCTATTGCACGCCAAGACGCGGTTGCCCATGGCGAAGCAAATCCATTGCAATCCGGCAGAAACGGCTGTGATGGGAGAATATAGGAAAGAGTCGGGACAATCACAAGATGAAGACATAGGCCCATATACTACTCCCAAGTTGTAGCAAGATAACAAGAATAATAACAATAAAAGAAACAACAACCAAATGCAGGAAAATAAATAAATAAATAAAGCACGGATGCTTGTACTCGAGTACATCGCAAGAAGAATAAGGATAAGAGCCAACAAATAAAATAAATACTCAAACAGTGAATGAATACTCGAAATAGCACGCTTTTCTTTTTCTTTATTTCTGTTCTTTTTTTTTTTTGCAATCCCCCAAAGACAGGGAGAGTGAAGAGTAACAGCAACAGCAAAAAGGACAAAAAGTAAACTAAATACCGCCGCCATATATATAAACATATATATATATATATATATATATATATATATATATGTAATTCCTGTGGAAGTTGAATGGGTTGTGTACGCACAAAATAGCTCATTCTCTTTCTCTCTCTCTCTCTCTGCGCTCTGCGCTCTTTTCTTTATTTTTTCCCTGAACTTGCAAAAGCACATTCACCCAAACAGACACAAATATACACGCACACACCCTTTACGCCCTCTGCACCACCATTCCATCCAACCCGCCATGCAGGACGGAAACGGAGGACAACTGCGTCCTGTGATGACACGTCACTATGTTTCGCACCAGTCTTGGCATGAGTGACGGAATACACGCCCGATGCACGTACAGACTCGCCACATACCGACACACCTCCACCTCCCGCATCCGCAGCCGCCCGTCCTCGTCCGTGTCCGTGGTGCAGTAGAGGCGCACCTCCACCTCGCGTGGCATGTGCGTCACGTCGCAAATCGTCCCGTGAGCGTATCGCGTGTACACATACCGCTCCCCCGACGCGTCCACGCCGTGCCGGAGGCGCAGCGGATCCTCACGGGAGGCGCTTCCGAGGAGGTAATACAACGGGGCCGTCCCGACCTGCTCGAGGGAGGCTTTGGCGCCGTGCCCCATGCCAGGGCGGCGGTGGAACTGCTCGACCCGCTCATTCCAGCAGAGTTTGTAGGCCCACCAGTCGAGGTTGAGGGAGAAGCACCAGCCGAGGAGGGAGTGGTGGAGGTGCTCCATGGTGCGTCGCGGAACGCCTTGGTGCGGCGCAAAGGCCCCCTCCGCATCATCCTCCTCGACGTGTTGGGGGTTGTGAGGGGGCGGCGGCAGCACGCAGAGATAGACGGAGCCGTTGCCGAGTTGCATCGGGTGGTAGCGAGTGGGGTCGAGGTTGGTCGGGGGGGGATCATCGGTAAAGGCGATGGTGTGGTGCGTCTCACGTAGGGGCTGCATGGAGGCATCCACGGCCCACACCACACAAACAACGAGGAGCAGTAAAGAGGGAAGATGCATAAGGAAAGAGGAAAAAATGAGAATGGCTCTTTATTTTTCCACGCCAAAGAAACCCTCTTCCTCCTTCTTCTCCCTAAAAAAAGAAAAAAAGAAAAGGATTCCTACAAAATCTTCCACCAGAGAAAAATAAGAAAAAAAAAGACTAAAAAGATGAGAGCAGAACAAAAAAAAAAGAAAATGAATACTCCGTGACAGTTTAACTATTCTATTTTCGTTTCACAAATAACATGCGTATGTGTACACACAAAAATTGCGCTACTCATGGCGCCTTCTTATAGTAAACAACAAAACAAGACAAAAAAATAACATAGAGAGGGATAGGGCGTGGCTATTGAAAAATATGAAAAATAAACAAGCAAATAAATAAAAAAAATTTAAAAAGATGTGATATTCTTCTTTCTTTTTTTCGCTTTTTTGCCTTATCAACGTTTGCCTTCATTCCTTTCGCTTTCAACATATAATCTCTTTTTTTTCTTGTTTTTAAGCACACAAATAATTTCTATTTAACATCTGCTACTGAAAGGTTTTTCTCCACTAACTACACAGTAATCTACACCCATGAGGAATTCCTCTCACACACTGAGCGATTTCGTTTCTAAAATCTCCTTCGTAAATACTATGATCTGTAGGAAACAACTGGGTTCTCAACAAATAGAAAGGTCTTCTTTTTGTTATCCATGTTTTACTTCCATCTTCCCATCAATAGAGAGAATAATAATGAGGATCAAGAGAAAGTTAAACAGACACAACAAAAAAAGCGCCAAATTTTAACCAAATGGATTGGATGCTGAAAATGTTAAACTTTTCTTATATATATATATATATACATATACATATATATAATACAAAGTAAGGACATCACACTTATTTGCCTGTATAGTTGCAGAAGAGACCAAATGACGACTCTGTCCATAAAAAGTACCTCTACACACAAATATACGTAATTTGATATTTACTTTCTTCCCTTCTTCCTTTTTTCCCCCCTTTCTTTTGCTCGATTCTGAAGGAAAAGAGTTGAACCTCTTCCGCACATACGCTTTACAATGAAACCAATGAGAGAGTCTATATCAACAATTTAATCTCAGAATTTTTTTTTTTTTTTTTTTTTTTCAAATGTAACCAATCTTCCGCTACACGTG
>JASANV010001512.1:0-97494 GCA_030849715.1 Trypanosoma mega | reverse complement strand
TGTTCGGCTGCGCGCACTACGGACTGACGCTGGCGTTTGTGATTTGGTATGATGTTTTTTTTTTGTCTTTTCGCAGTGTCCTGTAGTGTTTATGTTGGTTTTCGTTGTTCATATTTTGGTAGTTGCATGAGGATTTCCATTTTTATTATTTTTTTGTGAGGTTTTTGTGTCCTCATGTGGTTTAATGAGGTGAATCATAGGTGAGTGAATGGTTTCTATTTGTTGTCCAGATTTCGTACTTTTGCACGTATTTGCATATTTTTTATTTTTTGTGGATTTACTCAGTGAAATGGTTTTTTGATTCTCATATTGTTTTCGAATACTTCATTTGCTGGTTTTATTAAAAAAAAAAAAACTGTAATCCTGATATTATTATGTTGTGGGTACATAAATATATGTTTTAGTTTTTTTTTCGTTCATTTCATTCTGTTAATCATGTTAGTTCTTCAAGTTTCATAGTATGGAGGTGTACCGTCGTATCACCGAACGTGTTCGCGGCGCTCTTTGGGCACATCACCGTCGTCTGATGCCGGAGCGTCAATTTCATCGCATTCTAGCATACGTGTATAATAACAAATATGAACACCAAATACGGTTTGATAGAATGGAAGTGGTCGGTCGTGAGTGGGGTGGCCGTGTGGAAGTGGTGACTACGCCTGCAGGTTGTGTGAAGCGCGTTCGAATCAATCCGTGTGTTGAGGAAATCTCACCCCACCGTCAAAGGCAACTCATTCTGTCAGCCTACGCTAACGCTTGTGCACAGGGTCGTCATTTGATGGAGCAGGCGGAGGTGAACATTTACAAGCAGTTTCTAAAAGACATAAAGCCTATCATTCTGGGTATCCGTGACAACCCGGAGTTCTACACAGTTTCAGAAAACACCATTGAGACGATTGGCGGAACACTTCACGAGAATGACGAGTCAGCGACACACACACACCGCACCATTCCGGCGGCTAAAGCGCATCAACCAGGCGATGAGCTTCGCTCGCGGCGGCGCTGGGAGCAGGAGTGGCTGAACAGTCAGCAAGGAAAGATTTGGGCCCTCACTCTTCGTGGAAAGTCTTACTTCGCCATGCAAGGACAGCAGTACCGACCGCGTGGGGCTCCCGGGGCGAAGAAATCCCCTCCACTACAAGAACTGCTGGCGCCGTACGCCACAATGGACGAGGGGAGACTACTGAAGAAGAATTGGATGGCATACCTAGATAACAAACACGTGGCGGAGGTGATGTGGACACGTGCGAAGGTAGCAGATAGAGAAAAGCAACTCCGAGGACTTCAGGAAAAGGGACAAGCGTGGCACCGTCCCATTAATGCAGAAGCAGTAACACGCTGGTAGTTGTTGTTTCTCACTTTTTTATTTTTTTAGCTGTTGCGTTGGATATATCGGTGTGTTTATTTGTTTGTGTGTTGCTGTCTTCAGTTGTATCGAAGCTGACTATTAGCGTGCACACATTCGCATAATGTTCACATTGTTGTCATTGTTCAAATCTATGGATTTTTTCTTTTTTTTTGTTATCATTCACTTCTCTATTACGTTGTTTTTGTTTTTCGTACCCCGTTTTTCCATTTTTCTCTCGCTGAAACTACTTTCTTTTCTTCCTCCTCATCACTCTAAAAAAATGAAAAAAAAATTTTGTGTGTGTGTCCTTGCTTGTTTTTGATTCCCTGCTTATTCTCAAGCTACTTCAACATATATATATATATATATATTCCTTCATTCACGTATAGCTGAGGTTCATTTAGCAGCCTCTAAAATGTATGGAAAGGTCGGTGCTACGCCGTTAAATGACGGCTCGTCTTTTTACACATCCCCCATTCTCCATCGCCGCGAGACGCCGTCACGCGGGGCGAACACCGCCGCTGAAGGCGCTCTTGAGGTACTCACCTCCTCACCAAAGAGACACATAGCAAACGACCATGTGTACAACCTTCCTCTTAGCGGGGGCGAGTTGGTCCAATCGCGGCTTCTGCGCGCCTTTCACCGCCGCGCACCGCCCTCTCCATTGCCCCGATTACTTTCCCTTCCGAACGCTGCTGGGTCGGAGGAGGAAATGGGCGACGCGGAACGCACCGCCGCGTCGGGGCGTGTCGGCTACGCGGGTGCGATGGACGCGAACTCCGCATCCGCCCTCTTCCGCTCCATTCACGCCGAGCTCCTCGGAGCCCGCGTGGCCGAACACGCCGCGGTTTGGATCCGCGAAGACGCCGCGCGCCGCTCGGTTCGTCTTCTCGAGGCGCACGAATGGCGGGCGCTGCGGCGTCGCCTCGAGGCGGCGTTTCATGGGCGACGCGGCGCGGAACGGCACGCGGCGCGAATGCGCGAAATGCGCGCCGCCGCCGCCACCGCCGCGGAGGAGGAGCGAGCAGAGCTGCGCCGGCGCGTGGCGGAGCGGGCGGCGCAGGAAACCGCGCTGCGCGAGAGCGCGGGGTCGGCGGAGCGGGAGGTGCGGTGGAGCCGGCGCGCGCTGTCAACGCGGGAGCACGAGGCGATGGCCGCAATTCGGGCGGAGCGACACGAGGCGCGGCATCGCCTCAGGCAACTCGAAGGGCGCCTCGAGGAGGCGCTGGAGCGGCGAAAAAAGGCCATCATCGAGGTCGCATTTGGGCAGACAAAAAAGGGACCTCATGTGAGTTATGAAGGGCAAAGGTAAAAAGAAGAAGGGAAAAGCAAACATTTACCGGACGCACAAGAGCATACATATGCTGTACATTTTTTTTTTGTGTGTGTGTCTATGACATGAAGTCTAGTCCTCTTTTTTATCGCTAATACTCAATTTGAATTCCACTCTGGTCTTTTGCATGTTGGAACGTTTTCTTTTTTTGTTCTATTCACTTTTTTTCATGTGCGCTCCTCTCTATATATCTATCTATCTATCTCTGTATCTTTTTCTGATCTTTTTCTGCTCTGCTCTTTTTTTGTTTGTTTGTTTGTTTCCTTTCAGCTTCCATACACACACATCCACAAGGTGCAGCAAAAGGGAGTTTGTACATTGTGATGTGGACTCACCCCAGAGACCGATCCATGCCCCTCATCCTTCTTTTTGCCGTCACCGTCTCCGCTCAGCATCCCCCACCGGAATCCCCCAAGCCGCCGCCCCACAAGGACGAGTCGAAGGACCTTTTCCTCCTTCTATTGCTTCTCCTCCTCCTCGTCCCCCTCGCGGTCGGGGTCTTCTTTCTCGTTCGCTGCTGTCGCAAGGCGCGTTACCTCCGCCTCGCCCGCCGCGTTCGTCTCTGGGGCCGCCGCCAACCCGGCAGCGTCGATGACGCGGAAATGGGCAAAGCCATTGGCGGCGGCGAATGGCTCGAGGAGCGCGTGAAGCCGTACGCGCTCGGCCCCGTCCGCGGCGCGCCAAACGTGACGGGCACCGTCGAAGGCGGCCCCGTGCCGAGCGCGGAGTTTGATCCCATCCTCGACGAGGCGGAGGCGCACCGCCGACGATGGCACCGCCGCCGCCGCCTCACCGATCTCGACGCGGCGCCCTCCTCCGCCTCCTCCGCGCGGAGCGGCGAGGCGAACGCGGAGGCGAACGAGGACGACGGCGAGGAGACGAACGCGGCGAAGGCGACATACGACGCGGCCACCGCCCGGGTTTGGCTGCGTGGCCTCGGGGACGCGCCGAACGCGGCGGAGGCGTCGATGGAGACGAAGACCGCACGCACCGTCGGCCATCATCGGCGTGTGGAGAGTCAGGCGTTTGAGGATATTTTGGCAACCGTCGCCCCAACCGCACCGCTCGGGGCGGAGTTTCGGGAGAAGAGTCGCGTGTTGACGTCATCGCCAACTACGGCGGCGGTGGCCGTGGATTCGGCCGTCTTTGGCGATGAAAAGGAAAGGAAGAGTCACACACGCGACGAAGATGACGAGGAAGCCGAGGAGGAAGAAGACGAGGAGGAGGAGGAGGAGGAGGCGGACGAAGAAGAGGATGGTGTTAAGGAAAAGAAATAGGAAAACGTGACGACCCTCTTTCCTACCCCAAGCCTCCCCTCGAAAAAAAATTAAAAGAAAAATTCTATTAAACAAAAGAAGGATATGTAATGCGGATATCTCTCTTTAGTTGCTTGCTCGTGTTTTTTCCCTCTTTTTTTTTTTTTTGCGTTGCAACGTTTCACTGCTGGACATTCATTGCTAAGTAAATGAAACGAAAGTGAATTTGTCGATAGGCAAAAAAAAAAAAAAGAGAAAAAGTTATTCGAAATACTGTGAAGTGAAGTGGGATCAAATGGATATTCACGTGCCTCCAACACGCTCTTTTTGCTATGAGACACGGCTCATTATGGTTGATGAATACGCAAGCGCCAGAAACGCACTTAGACGTTTTAATGAGTGATGAAACTATGCGAATAAAATGATGATGACAAAGAAAAAAAAAAATTCTGTATGCTCCTTGTGTGGGGAGAAATTCTTCTCTTGTTGTTTTTCTACTGGCACGACTGTGTGCTTGTGTGTTGTTTATTTGTACATTTGCTTCGCTTGCTGTTGCTTTTCTGTTTGTTTGTCGTAGATTAATCTACACACAGTAGAAAAAAGGAAAATTTTTTCTTTAGTGTGTGTTTCGAGTTTGTTTGTTTTTTTGCTGTTTTTTTTTTTTTTTTGCTGTTTCACCAAATTTTTATTTTTGTTAACTCGTATGGCATCGTTTTGGTGATGTTGTTGTTTGGATCTCTTTTCCATTTACACTTTCTTGATTGTACTAATATATCATACGAATACTCCTAACTCTTTTCATTTTAATACCTCACTTCCACATTTCCACATGTCCACTTCTTCCTTTTTGTTTGAAGGCGTCTTTGCAGGGATGCCGCCGTCTTCTCCGAGTGGTTGGGATCACTCCACGCTTCCGTATGTTCCAACTCGACCGTGTCTGTTGTGTTACTTCATCCCCGGCGATCCCGTGCCGCGGGTGGCGGTGCCGGACAGGAGCGGAGCGTATCATCAACTTATTCCCGGCGCGCCGTATGTGGAGTTCGCAAACACCACCACTTCGTCCGCCACGTCGTCCCTTTTCTCGGCGGTTGGGATGCCGCTGTTGGAGTGTGCGCCGCCACTGGCGAGCAGAGCAGACGTGGCGGTGCAGGTCGAATGGGAGGATTTGCCACTCCCACCTTTTGAACACATGAAACGCTTTGATCGGCCCAATTAAAGGTGTATTATCATACATATTTTTGTTTGTATAAGGTATTGCTCCAATGTGGCTTTTTTGGCTTTTGCACGTCTTCGCCGTTCTTTACGTGTGTACATAAGATGTACAGAAGGAGAGAACGAATTATATTTATTAACGTACATTCATGTATGTATGCACGTGTATTACTGTAATGTTTTTGTTTTTGAGCAATGATATTAATTTCCTTTTTAATGTATTTGCTTTTTCTTTTTCTTTTCTTTTTTTCATTTCTCCCCTTTTGATGTGTGCGTTTAGAATCCTTCACAGTGCGCGAGTGACAGACGAGAAACCCTCTCAAAGAAGTACACATCGCTCCTCAAAGAACAACAAACAAAGAATACGTATACAAATATATATATATATATATATATATTAAAAATAATAACAACACGCACAAAAACTCCACTTTAACAATACGCGTTGCAAATGAACGGCGCCGCTTCCGCGGACGGACCCGTCAACATTGCGCAACTCCCGATGGAGCAACTCGATGGCCTCATGAAACAAATGCAATCGGATGTCAATAACCTCTCCGCCGCGTATGAGAGCCTCCGCGATGCGCAATCCCGCTTCTCCGGCAACCGTGACGTTCTCGGGGAGTACGAAACGGTTTGCGAGGCGGCGCGCACAAACGGCGCGGCGCAGCGCGAGGCCCTTCTCTGCATCAGCAGCGCACTCTACGCGTTTGGGCGTATTGTCCCCTCGGAACGGGTGTTGGTCGATGTCGGCACCGATTACTTTCTCGAGCGGCCAATGGGACAGGCAAAGGCGTACTTCGCCACCCGAGCGGAGGTGGTGCGGGAGAACATGGACGCACTCGAACAGAAGTTACGTGTGAAACAGTCCCAACTCGCGCAGGTGGCGGACGTGATGCGGGCAAAGCAGTCCGCCGCGCAGAGAGCGGAAACGGCATAGCAAATGGGGAATTGGCATTTGGATTGAAAAGATGTGTGCTTTGGTTTGTTTGTTTGTTTTTGGTTTTTTTTTTTTTTTTTTATGACGATGGGTTTATGAGTAAGTGAGGAAAGGTACGGAAAAGATAAACGAGAAAAGGAAAAGAAATGAGAAAAGATGTGTTTCTCTGTGGAATGGAATCGACACTTTTCGCACACAACAAAACAAACCAACGAAAAAAAAAAAAAAAAAGAAAAAAAAAAGAAAGAAAAAAAATTCTCCATTCCTATAGACAAGAAAAACTCAGAAGAGAAAGAAAAAAAGTAAAACAAAAAAAAAACTGAGAAACTGAATGAATGGTAAAGAAACGAAGAAATAAAAAAAATAGTAAAAGAGCAATGAAAAACACACAAAGACAAACAAACAAGACGAAAAAGAGAAATTCATGCCGATGATGTCTTTTACCGTGTGTGTGCGTATTTTACTTTTTTTGTGTTTGTTTGTTTGTTTTCATTTCTTTCTGCGTGCGTGATTGGACGTTTTGGTGGAAATCGATTCGTTCAAACGAGAAGCACTTTTGAGATAAAATAGCATTCGTTACGTTTCTTCGTTTTCTTGGTGTGTTTTTAGTTACTTTTGTGTAACGTATGTCCTTTTTTGTATTCTGAAAACGAACTTGAAACATATTTTTTCTTTTGCTAATATTTTCATTTTCTTTTTTTGTTTTGTTTGGTCGTTTGAGACAATTAATAATAACACACACACAAATAAATAAAAAAGGCAAAACCAGCGAGCAACGAATCCCAAGGAGTCTCAATGCCCAAATCGTCCAACGCATATTTACACGCATTCCCTTTCTGTGGTTTCCCTTTCGTGTCGAATGCGATTTCCCCATTTGCGTCGAACTCCCCGTTTTCCCCCAAACACATTCCTCCGCTGCGCGGCCCGTCAAGAGGGGAGACGTGTGGGACTTTGGAGAGAGGAAAGTGGCGGGAAGTTAACGGAGATCAAACAACGAAGGAATAACAACAACAATAACAAAACGTGTAAGAGAAGGAATATACTTTTTTTAATAAAAAAACTTTTTACCACTTTTCTTTTTTTTTCCCCCCCCCCCCCATTCTCCTTCATTTCGGACGAAAGAAAAGTATAAAGTTCTTTATGTTGTTGTTTTCCGGAAGCAGAAAGTGGGAGGTGAGGGAAAGAAGAGAAGGAAAAAATTGAAAAATAGATGAAAAGACTTTTTCTTCGTACCATTTGTTATTATTTGACTCTCTTCTTCTTTTTTTTTTTTTTTGTGAGTACTCAAACACATACATTACCCACATTTTCACTTATTTTAGAATCACGTAAAGATGGATATTACTAAAATGCTTTTTTGTTATTATTTCTTTTTCTTTTTTAAGTATTCTTCTTTTTTTTTTTTTTCTTTGCGATGTGTGATTGTTATTTTTTCTTTTTATTCCATTATGGTTATGGTATTCCGTGTTTTATTTCCTCATTTATTTAACGTTTATATTTCATTACCTCACGATTTATTTATTTACTCTCTTAATTTTGTGTTTTGTTTTTTTCTCTCTTTAAATGAAGAAAAAGATGAATGCTGACGGGTTTCTTATGTTGTTGTTTTTTGTTTTTGGTGTTGTTTGAAAACAAAATAAAACAAAAAGGATGAAAAGAAGAAAAAGCCAAAAGTAGTGGGAAAGAGAAAAAGAAAAACTTTTTGGGTCATATCGACGATCGGAATGTTTGTAGACTCGAAAGTGTAAAAAAATTCAAATCCCTTTATGAATATATATATATATTTATCTGTGTGTGTTTAAGAAGGTAAGCTTTTTCGTTTGGTTTGAATCGATATATATATATATATTTGTTGTTTTTTTTTACTCTTTTTGTTACGTGTAACACTTTCTTTTTTAGTTTTTGTTTTTGTTGCGATTGGAGCTTTACGCCTATTTTCTTTATTTTTAGCGGATATTCCATCAATACTAAAAAATATATATTTTTTTATATATATAATTGCACATCATCTTTTTGTGTAAATTACAGAACGCAAGAAAAAAAAGAAAAGATTTTTACTTCTATTTAACGGGGGAAAAAAAAAAGAAGAAGAAGAAAAGGGTAAAAGTAAGTTAGAACATTCAAAACACAGACTTAATACATATCTTTATATTTATAAATACAAGAAGAAGAGAATAATAGTGAATTAAGAACAAACATACAAACAAAACCACAAAAAGAAAAAGAGAGGAAACATGTTTCGTTTATTGCGGCACTCTGCTTTTGGTGCCCCTTTGACGATTTGTTCGTTCAGTTTCCGCCACCAAACCTCCGCCCCCCCGTCCGCGCCGAGCGAAACCGTTTCCCCCGAAAAGGTTTGGGCACTTTGGAATGAGGGAAACCTCTTTTCCCTTTCCCTCACGCAATTACAGTCCTTTCTCGCCCGCTCCGGTGTTCGAACGGACAGCTCAGCAAAGAAAGCCGCCGTTGTGCGACAAGTCGAGGAATACCTCCACGCCAAGGACGCCACTTCCCGAGGCGAGCAAACACAACAGCAACAGCAACAGCAGCAAAGCGGGTATGGGCGTTGGAGTCAGTCCGCGGTGATGCAGCCGGAGACGCTGCTGGACTTGGCGCAGGCCGGTTTCTACGAAGGCTCCGCCAACATGGCGCCGAAAGCCTTTCAGCTCCTCGTCAGCGACACCTCGGCGGATGTGGTGGTGTCCCGCGTCAACACGACCGCCTTTCCCGGCTTTCCCGCCAACACGGAGTGCTACACGCTGTGCGCGAGCGAGAAGGACGTCGCCCTCCGCGCGCGGTACAGCAAGGTGCTGCAGTGGTGCTCCCTCAACATGGCCAACCTGCAGATGGACGGGGAGCTCCACGTGGACCTCGGCAAGCTCCTGCTGCAGCCGAGCGTGGTGCGCAAAGGCCGCGCCATTGTCTCCGCCTACACCCTGCAGCAGCGCCTGCAGCTGAGCCACCCGTACACATGGGTGTCGGCCGTCCCCGACGCCGCGGCGGCCGCGCTGCGTGCGCACCTCACCTCGGAAGGCTTTGCGCCGCTCGGGAGGTCCCCCGAAGTCGGCTACGCGGCGAAGATTCAGCGCGCGACGGACGCCCTCGCGTTGGAGCTCGACGAGCGGGGGACGGTGCGGTCGGTGCACGCGGCGTGGGTGCACGTGCAGTCGGCGTGGTGCACCAAAGCGCGGGGACCGGACGTCCGTCTGCTGCTCCGCTCGCGGCCGCCGCTTCGGCGCGAGGAGGTCGAGACGTACGCGGCGCTGCGCGTCATTGCGCTCGCCGACGACGACGTGACGGATGTGCTGCCGCCGGAGAGGGGGCAGTTGGTGTACCTCTCCGAGAACGAGACCCGCCGCCTCGAGAAGGTGACGGAGAGGGGGGTGAAGCTCACGGTGCGGGAGGTGCGCCGGCAGCCGCTCATCGTGCTGCGCGACGCGGAGGAGGACCAGCGGACGGAGTGGAGCATCTCCGTGGAGCTCCCGGCAAACGCGGGAAAGGGAACGGATGTGCGGGCAATCGGTTTGGCCGTCTTTGAGCTCGCGGGAACACTCGCCACGCTCGCGACGGAGGAATTCGTGAAGGAGTTCGGGTGTGAAGCGAAACTGTAATGATCTGAGACAGAGCTGTTGTTGTTGTTGTCGTTGCTGGTGTTGTTCTGCGTCTGTGTGTTTTGGTTGGTACGATTGTTTGGATGGTTCACTCTCTTTCTCATTGGCTCTATTCGAATCTTTCCTTTTCTCTCGTTATTTCTCTGTATGTGTGTGTGTGTGTGTGTGTGTGTGTGCGTTTGGGATTTGTGTGCATGATGCTTTTATTATTGCTATGGGAGAAGTAAGATGAATACTGCTGCTGCTGCTGTATAAACTCTTCACATTTTGTCTATTGGTTTCATTTGTGTGGGTGTTATGTGTGCTGTTTTTTGTTTTCGTTTTTTTCTTCATTGACGGATTGGTGTATGCAATACAGGGAGTACAGAAAAGAAACGTTTCTTTGTGTTTGTGCGTGCTCATTGTATGTGAGATGGCGTAGTGTTTCACAGTATAAAGGGATGAAATATAAAAAAAAATGGAGGGAAAAGTCAAGGAAAAGTGGAAAGGAATACATATATATATATATATATATATATATATATATATATGAATTTGAACAAATGGAAAAAAAAAAAGAGGTGAACACAACAACTACAAGAAGAAAGTCACACATGTTAGGCATGATAAGACGTTACACAATAAGAATTACTTCGTACTTCATATTTATATTTGTTTGTGCGGTTTTCTGTCTATCCTAACTGATTTTTTTGATGATGATCTTTTAGAATAACTAACAGCCCTCACAGTTGTGTTCTCTAACTTTTTTTTTCTTTTTTATTCCATTTCGTGTGTAAATCAAATTGCGTTCTTCGTCCCATTTCTCTCCTTTTTTGATGTATGACTGTAGTGTTATTCCATGTGGCAACAAAAATGAAAAATAACAACAATGATATAAAATAATAAAGGGGGGAGAGGGAAAAACAAAAATTGGTTTTTTTTTTTCTATCCTCTCTGACTGTTACATGCATTACTTTTTTTTTTTTTTTCTCCTTGGGTGGATATATATATATATATATATATATCTTTTCTCACTTAAAGGGTACGGGAAAAAAGAAGGCGATATAGGATTGTTGGGGACGCATTTGTAATTCGATGTCTTCCATTCTTCACGCAGCCCCTGCCGTCTCATTATTGCCACTCGCGAATGTGGAGACCATTGATGTTTTTGTGTATGGCGATCGCTTTATTTGTTTCATTTCCCGTCCAACCGTGGATTCCCATTTGCCGCGCTCTTTTATATTCCCCGACAAGCAAAAAGAGGATGGCACACATAAACAAAATAGAGTGGACAAGTGTGAAAGCCTTTTGTCTTTGCTCGCCGATGCCACCAAGGCGCCGCGGTGTTGTTGCGGCCGTTTCGGTGAAATCGCCGCCGTTGTGAAACTCCACACATCCGTACAAACCCCCAACGCAACTGTTGATGTTACCCTTCTCTTTGCCCTTCGCTGTGCCTGCTTTATGCTCGTGACGTTTGCCCTGGACCACACGGCCGCGCGTTGCGTCGCGGGACGCACATTCGCGACCTCATGGACGGAATGGCCGTTCTCCGATGCGTCTTTGGACCTTTTCTCGTCCCGCTCCGTGCCGATCGCGGCGTTGGTGGAATCGGATGCGCGCACCACACGTGTGGCCGTGGCGCGTCTGGCGGGGACAGTCGAGTGCGTCGAATTCCATTTCCCCCCAAACAGCACAAACGTGTGGCCGCCGCGCCTCGCCGCCGTCTCTCTCGGCCCCCTCCGCCTCGACGGGACCGCCGTGGCGCTGCGTTGGATGTCGTCTGGGCGGGACGCGCGTCGGTTCCGTCCGCTTCTTGCGGCGCTGCACGCCCCCCACGCGGACCCGACGCGGCATCGCCTCACCATCTGCGCGGTGGAGACGACCGGGGAAGAGGGCGACGCGTTGGACGGGGAGGTGTGGACGGCGATGCGCGGCGTGTGCGCGGGGGGCCCGTGGCACGTGGCGGCCCTCACACTCGCCAACCCGTCCTTTCTCCTCCACGCCTCGCTCGCGCTGCACGGCGGCGGGGAAGGGGCGCCGCGCGTCGGTTCAGCTGCCGGGATGGATGGACGGGAGGAGATGGACTTGATTGGGGTCTTCCTTCGACCACCTATGATGGCGTACCCGGTAAGTGCGTGGCTGCGTCGGGTGGCAACACGCGAAACGAACGCCGCGCGTGAATTTCATCTTGTTCTCTACAACGCCCGTGGAGAGGTGGCACGGTGTCCCATTGGGGGTTTTGTTGAAAGTGCCGTCAGTCGATCCGTAACGCCCACAACGAGTGGATGTCATCATAGTCATACTTCATTGGGGGAACTTATAGCAACGGTCCTTGTGCTCCGTAGTGATGGCGTTGTGTTGCTTGTAGAGCTCCGAACAAACGCATGGAACGCGAATGGGACACGCCCGACGAGTGCTGGGTGGTTACGTGAGTGTCTTGCTGTTCGAAGTCGAACCGTTTCTATTAGCGCACCATCACCCCTTGGGCGACTCATGACAATCGCGTGGGACGGGAGAAATGGCAATGCGGTTTTTCTTCTTACACAAACAACAACAACAACAACAACGAAGAAGAATGTGGAACCGACAACTTGTTGTTTTGGAACCGAACTTAACACGAAATCTGCTGCGGATTTTTTTGTGGTGGAGGCAGCATTGCATAGTGATTCGACATCGACGGAAGTATTGGCAAACTGTACACCATTACAGTCCCCGGAACTCCTTTACATACGTGATTTGGTAGATAAGGAAGAACCACTCTGTCGTTGTGTGCTGCAAGATGGGGAAACGGAAATTATTGTGACTCGCAATGGTCGTATTTGTTGCGCCAACCAAAGCATTTCTATTCCATGCTCGTCCGACAATTGTGTGCTCAAGGCCCTCTTTGAGGCGGACGCGGCGGATGTGTGTGTCACTGCAGTGTTGCATCGAAAATCTCCAGGTTGTCGCTTACCTTTGCTCATGCTCCTGGTGCCTGGTGCTGCCATGGTCCTTTCTATGGAAAGCGGATCCGTTTTGGCCCAATGGGAGTGGCAAAATGAAGGGGGCAACACCCTTTATCCGTGCGCGTTGCGGCAAATGGCAAACTGCGGGGATGGTGTTTATTTTATAGCCGCCTTATCCACTATACCCGACAACACTGGGCGTCGAACGTGTCGTTTCCTCCTTTTTCAGCTCACACTACCAACTATTGCTTTGCAAGAGGAATCCAATGGTGAGTCGTCGCCGATTTACACGTTGCGCCTTACAGACACACACGATGCGGACAGCGATGGACATCCACTATTTGATTGGAATCCTTCCATGACTCATGCAACCTGTAACGATCCCACCGTGTTGATCATGCGAGAGTTGCTTTACAAAGACATAGATGGTGAAATGCGCGGACTCATGTGCCTTCTCTCCTTTGACACTGTAAATAGAGGTAAAGAGAGAAATGGGGGATATGTGCGTGCCTATTTTGGTTCGACTCGACGTCTTTTTCCACTCCGACGTGTTCTTCCTCTTGGACATGAGCCGACACTGTTCCAGGCTGCTTCTATACCTTTTGGGGAACATGTATTCGTTGTATCTTTTACGAACGGCGCCGCGATGGCGGCAATTGTTCGTCAAAATGGACAGTGGGACTGTCAGCAAATAACCGCTGCAGGAAGTGTGCCGTTTATGCGACTAACATGGATGCGTAAATCGGAGGAGTGTGGTATACAGAAAGGTGAGGAGAATAAGAATGTCAATATCCCTGCTGTCTCCCGCGGCTGTTGCCGCCTTCAGGATGCACGCGGGAAATGGCAAACTCTTGTCTCTCATGAACTGAAGGAAGTGAACACGGAGAAGGAGAAAAAGCGGGCGTTAGAGTGGATGAAGGAATTACGGGAAATAGCCGATGTGGCATTTGGTCCCAAACCGCATGCATGCAGCACATGTGATGTGCCATTTTTTGTGTATGGTGATAATGAGCTATTTGAATTGCGCGAGGATGTCGGCAAGGTGTAAAAAAAAAAGGGGGGAAAAAAACATCTTTATACTCGAGCATAACGTACACGTTATTGTCTCCTAACACCTTATCACTCTACAAACTCATATATATGTACATGTATATATGTGTGTCCTATATGTCTTGATGATTTTTGTATTTTTTTCTTCTTTCCTTTTGAATTTACATTCATATTTATGGTTATCTGTTGTTTTGCTCTTTCTGTTTCTCCTCGCTTTTTTGCTTGTATGTGTCTCTGTGTAATGGCTTATACTGTTTGATTTTTAGTACCACCTTTTATCGTGTTTCATTCACCTATTCCAGTGAGCACTACAAGTATATTATATCCATAAATATATATATATATATATATATCTGAACTATCTATGACTGCACGTGAGATTGCAATGGAGGCAAAGTCCCTCTTGCAGGCCATGCCCGCTTCAACCCTATTGACGCGTGATACCTTTGTGCAAGTGTGTGTGGAGTCCTCCATTTGCCATCTGCGCGAACGTGAGGATGGTTCGATGGACCGTCGTCGACTGCGTACCCTCTTGGAGCGCGAGTTGGGCCGCGCCATGCACCGCTCAGGCGGAGACAGCGATCACGACAGCAGCACTCCCCCTATCAGCTCCGTTTCCCCCGCCAAAGTGGCGGCGGCGGAGGTGGTGAAGGGTGTCCTTGATGCGCCGTACCGCCACGGGCGGATCTCGCGCCAGCGCTACGCCGTCATTGTCCTCGCCGTCCTCGAGCGCGTCTTCCCCGATCTCTCGGCGGACACAAACCGCGTGATGGAGAAAAGCGAGACAGACCCAAACGACACGGGAGGCGTCGACCCGCCGCAGGACCCGCACGGACCGCTGCGTGGGGATGTGGTGCAGCGCCTCACGCAGTTGACGGAGCAAGCGCTGCAGTACTACAAGGACGCGGAGAGCGGGGAGGAGTCGGGCAGCAGTGCGAAGTCCTCTCATGAGGGCGAAGTGGTGAAAGGTGTCCCTCCGCTCCCAAAAATTCCACTCGGGTCCAATGCGGCGGGGGGCAGTCTGTTTGAGCAGCAGGTGGAGCGGTTGCGGCAAGTGTTGGAGGAGAAGTTTGCCCTCGACCTCACAGGCGCGCACTCTGTTCATGCGACGGATGATGAGGGGGCGTTGCGCGCGGAGCGTCTTGACAGCGCGACGTGTGTGGAGTGAAAAAAAAAATGGGGGAGGAGAAAGAAACGGAGTGAGTGATTGGGTGAGTCAGGGCAAGTAGTTCATCGTCCTCTCTTTGCTTGCATGGACAAGTGAATATCGCTATTTTTTTTTATATAAATATATTGTACCTTTGTGTGTGGATCTTCTTTTTTGTTCGTGTAGTTCTACATATTGCTATTATTATTATTATTTGTTGTTGTTGTTGTTCATATGTGTGTTCCGATTGCTTATACCTTCATTAATCTCTCCGTGACGCAAAAATATTTACGTGTGGCTTTACTGTTCACGAGATGTATACAATAACAGAAAAAAAAAAATGTATTCCGTTTTGGTATTTTTTTTCCATTTTTTGCTTGTTTGATCTTGCATGTAGAATATCAAAGAATAAAAAAAGAGCAACCCAAAAGAAAAAAAAAGAGGGATAAACAAGCGAAAGTCGAAAACAATAGTATATTACTCTCTAAAGAAGAGAAAAAGCGCAAAACAACCAAAACCGAATCAAAAAAAAAAAAGAACAGAAGTAGCTTCCACGTGTGACAAGTATGTCTTCGGAGGCGATCCCCGCTCCCCCTGCTACTGCAGCAGCTGCGGCGGCGGCTGGCGCGACACCATCGGGAATGATAACCGATGAGGAAATAGCAAACATTGACAGCCTCACCACGGACCAACTCCGCACTCGCTCCAAGATGCTTCACCGCGAGATTCAACAACTCAAGAACGAGGAACGGGCGAAGCGTAACGACCTGCAGCGCCTCAAGAAGGAAACCGAGGAGGACAAGAAACGGGTGAAGGATAACAACAAACTCCCATACCTCGTCGCCAGCATTGCCGAAGTCCTCGACCTTGACGACGACGACGCGGAGGTGGAGGAGTTGGATGTAGGCAAACGCAAATCCCGCCGCAAGCAGAAGAGTGCCGTCGTCAAGACAACGAACCGGCAGACCGTTTTCCTCCCCGTTGTCGGCCTCGTCGACGCGGACACCCTCTCCCCGCAGGATCTCGTCGGCGTCAACAAGGACACGTACCTCGTCCTCGACACCCTTCCCCCCGAGTACGACAGCCGCGTCAAGGCGATGGAGATCGAGGAGAAGCCGAAGGAGAAGTACACCGACGTGGGCGGACTCGATAAGCAAATCAATGAGCTTATCGAGGCCGTCGTGCTGCCCATCACGGAGAAGGAGAAGTATGAGCGGATTGGTATTAAACCGCCCAAAGGCGTTCTCCTTTACGGTTCACCGGGAACTGGAAAGACAATGCTCGCGCGTGCCTGCGCCGCCGCGACGGACGCGTGCTTTCTCCGCCTCGCAGGTCCGCAATTGGTGCAAATGTACATTGGCGAAGGTGCCCGCATCCTGCGCGATGCCTTCGCCCTCGCCAAGAAAAAAGCCCCAACCATTGTCTTCATTGACGAACTCGACGCGATTGGCTCACGCCGCTCAGATGAGGGCGGCAAACACGGCTCGCGCGAGGTGCAGCGCACCATGTTGGAGCTCCTCTCCCAACTCGACGGCTTCGGCAGCAGCGATGATGTAAAGGTGATTGCCGCCACCAATCGCATTGACGTGCTCGACCCCGCCCTCCTCCGCAGTGGACGGCTCGATCGAAAGGTGGAGTTCACCCTCCCCGACGAGGAGGCCCGCGCGCGGATTCTCGAGATCCACTCCCGACGCATGACGCTGCACAGCGGGGTGAACTTTGAGGAAATCGCACGCATGACGGAGGACATGAATGGGGCGCAGTTAAAGGCGGTGTGTGTGGAGGCGGGAATGCTCGCGTTGCGCAATGATCGTCTTTATGTGGCGCACGAGGACTTTGCCGAAGGCGTTACAGCAGTGCAGGCACGGAAGAAGTCCAGTCTCAACTACTACGCTTAATGAAGAGGAGGCAAACAAGGAAACAAAGCAAAAAAAGTAAGGAAAGAAAGAAAGGAGAGGAAAGAAAAGGACAACATCATGAAAAACAAAAAAGTGGGGAAATAAGAAAGAAGGAAAAGGAAAAGGAGTGAAAGGGGGAGAAAGGAAAGACAGAAGTAAAAAAAAAAAAAAAGGCTGACTCTGGAAAAGATGGGGAGACAATAAAAAAAAAAAACAGAAATTTGGTTTGTGTATGTCTTTTTGTTTGCGTGTTATTGTTCCTTGTTAGTGTATGTAATAGAAAAGTACATAATGACAAGAAAAAAAAAAAAAAGAAGAACGTGTTGCCTTTTTATATTGTTATCATCTTTTTGATTTGGTCTTTTTTCATTGGGGCTTGATTGCCTGTTCGCTTGTTTGTTTTCTTTCCCTTTTGCATATATCTGTGTGTGTGTGTGTCTCGCATCGTCGTTACTATTATTTTTGTTACAAATGTCGTTGCTATGCTATTTCCGTTTTATTGATTGCGTTTTGAGAGGTATGTAAGGACAAAATGAGGAGAGGAAACGCGGCACAGCAACGCTACACAAACTATTCTCTGTAGTGCGCCTTAACTTATTTCTTTTTGTGTCTCTTTTGCTGTTTTTGTTGCTATTTTCGTTATTATTACTATTATTCCTTCTCTCATCATCTTTGATGCTGTGAGTGTGTGTGTGTGTGTGTGAATGTGAAAGGACGAGAGAATCAATGGAAAGAAAAGGAGCGAAAAAAGGAAAAAAAGAAGAAGAAAATTAGCACCATTTTTTGCTTCCGCAATTTATTGTGCTCTTTTTGTTTTTTGCTTGTTTGTTTGTTGGGTGCGTTCTATTGGCTCCCTTTTCCTCCTTTATTTAGAAGAAATGAGAAACCAAGGAAACAAATCCCCAAAAAAAAGGATTATATATATATATATCCGTTTGTGTTGTTTTTATTAAAGTGCTTGACTTTCTTGTTACTATTTAGCTTCATGATGACATGACGAATCTAAGGGACAAAAAAACAAAACAAAAAGATGATGTTTCTTCTTTACTTTTCTTTTTTCTTTTCTTTCATTTCCTCTCCCCTCCAAAAAAACAAAACAAAAAAAAGGAGTGCAAATTTAGGTCTCCACCCCTTCTCTTTACTTTTCACACTCTCCTAGTTTTTTTGTCCTTTTACGTTTTGCTTTTCCTTTATTATTATTATTATTTATATTGCTTTTCGCCCTATTTGTGTGATACTTTTCCTGCGTTTTCTTTATCCCCTCCCGTCTGATTGTTTTTTGGGTTTGAAATGGATCCCCATCCCCCCGAGACGACCTCCGCGTCGGAGTCGCCGTTCGCGTTGCACGGCGTCCACGCGCACAGTCCCCCCGACGCGCGCCGCCGTCTAATGCGTGATCTTCTTCAACTTCAGCGCAACCGCAACGATCGCGTGTCGGCGAGTCCGATTGCGGGAGACCTCATGCATTGGCGCGCGTTGGTGATGGGTCCGGACGAGACGGCGTGGGAGGGCGGACTCTTCAAACTCCGCCTCGACTTCACCGATGAGTACCCAAACGCCCCGCCGAGTGTGCGGTTTGTGACGCCAAACGTGTTTCACCCCAACGTGTACATTGACGGACGCATTTGCCTCGACACCTTAAAGACGCATTGGAGTCCCACCCTCGATGTGGAGACACTGCTCGTCATGATTGTCTCACTCTTGTCGGATCCAAATCCGCGGAGTGCCGCCAATGGGGAGGCCGCGGAACTTCTGACGACGGCGAAAGATAAGTATGAGGACCGCATTCGGCGTTTGGTGGAGGCGTCCCTCGAGCAATCCATTACCGAGGACGAGGAGGAGGAGGAGGGGAGCGATGGGAAGTGAGAAGGGAACGTGCAAACAGTCATGCGAACGAGAAAAGAAAAAAAAAGGAATATATATATATATATATATGTTATTTTTTATTATTATTATTGCTGATGGAGGGACTATAAGGACGAAATCTTCGTGGTTTCGGGTGGAAGGAAACAAATGGACGAAAAAAGAGATGAGAAATGACGTAAAAGAAATTTCTCGAAAGAGAAAGGAATGTCGAGCGATTGAACGAGAAGAATAGCCAAAAAAAAAAAAAAAGAACAAAAAACCTTTAAGATCGAAAGAAAAGAAACGAACAAAAGAAAAATTATTATTATTATTATTATTATTGACAGTCATCCAACAATATCCACACGAGTCTCAAGAGTATGTGTTTATCAACCCTTGTTGTTTGGGAAGGAGGAGCAACTTTCTAATAAAAAAGAAAAAGAAAAACGATATCTTGCTTCCTTTTGCAAATCCTGCGCTACATGAAGAAGCCAATCAACAAAGAAAAAAAAAGAGAAAAAAGGCAAGTAAATCTCTTTGGTGTAATGGAATGATCCTTTTGCTTCCCTTACTCTTCTCTTTTTCTTTTACCGCCTTTGATTCTTCTTTATTCTTTTTCTTTCTCATTTTTTTTGATTATTCTCAGTGAGAATGTGTTTGAGAAAGAAAGAATAAGAAGTATTTGGCGGAAGTCTACTATTCATGTTTCTTTTGTTGTTGTTGCTGTTGTGTGTGTGTGTGTGTGTGTGTGTGCTTAATGAAAGGAAGAAGCACTTCTTTCACTTTTCTGATCTTTTTCTTCTCCTTCACTGTTTGGTGATGTTAAAACTATACTATTATTATTATTTTTATTCCTATTGGCTTTTTTTTTCTTTTTTAACACACATATCCCCCCTCACACACCCACACACATTGAAGGGAGAAGGAAGTTTGGGGCTCCGCCTTGGATTACTGTACCCGAGATGATCAACGAGGGTGTGCTTGTGCGTGGCAAGCGCCTTTGCCTTGTTCCGTACCTCCCCCATCACGTGCCGCGCTATCACCGGTGGATGTGTGACCCCGAGCTGTTGCGCGACACCGCCAGTGAGCCCCTCACCCTCGCCGAGGAGTACGCGAACCAGGCGGAGTGGATGCGCGCGTCGGATAAGCTCACCTTTATCCTTCTCGCCCCCCTCCCTGAGAGTGTGGATGGGGCCCAAACGGGGCGTCGGGGGTTTGGAATGATCGGCGATTGCAATCTCTTTCGCCTCCCGCGTGAGGTGTTTGACAGTGTGTATGACGACCCCAACGGCGGACCCGACGCGTTGGAGGTGGAGGTCATGATCGCGGACCGCGCGTTTCGGCGAAAGGGGTTTGGGGAGGAGGCGACGCGACTGCTGATGGCGTACGCCCTCGACCGCCTCGGCCCGTGTCGGTTTGTGGCGAAGATCCTCGACGGCAACACGGGAAGCGCCGCGCTGTTTGTGCGGAAACTCGGGTTTACGCGGTTGAAGGAGGTGCCTGTGTTTCATGAGGTGCACTACATCCGCCGCTTTCAGGGGGCGGAGGAGGTGGAGGAGTGGAAACGGACGGTCGGGTACGAATGCGGGGTGTACTCGGAGGTCATGGAACGGGAAATGACACTCCGCCATTCGTCCTCAGAAACTGAGACGGAGGAGAGGGACGCATCGCACGAAGTGTGAAGCGTGGAAACGCACAAACGGAATGGTGTGAGTGTGGTTGGGTGGAATATGTGTGTTTTGGTTTGTTTTATATGTGTTTTTTTTCTTTTTTTGTGTGTGTGTGTGGAAATAATGGATACCTCAACACGGATGTGTGCTTTTGTTGCGCATGTGGAGTGTTTGTGTTTATGATTAAGAAAATAATACATATATATATATATATATATATATATATATATTATTGGTGCGAAACGAATGTGCAATTCATATAACTCAAAGGGAAAAAAAAAAAAAAAAATTGGCGAAAAAAAGGGGGAAACAAAAAGTGATCTTAAAGATCTTTCGAGTGAAGTACTTTCATGTGAGAGGTACGCAGTACAGACCCCACAAAAATGAAACACTTCGGAAATTTGAGACGCATCATGTGCAGCCTAAAAAGTAAAACAACAATAGCCGAACGATGGACGTCATTGGAACATCAAAAGAGGAAACATGAGTGTAACAAGGAGATGTCTTTTTGTTTGTGGGTGTTGTTGTGAAGTGGTGCTGTACCTCCCCTTTTGTTCTTTATTCCACACTGCATCTCCAGAAAGAGGAGGTAGCAGTAATACATGTTTTTTTTTTAATTATCTGACCTTTCAAAAAATAAATTCGTATCAAAACATGTGCATAATGTTTATGACTTTTGTGATTGGATATCTTTTCCATGTCGGACTCTGGCGTATCCTCTATTTTTTTTATTATTGTTATTTTTTTTTCTTGTCCTTTTATTTGATGAATACACCTCTGCATTGGTACAGAGAGTGGGACAGTAATGGATGGTCCTTTCAAGCGCGATCGCGACGCCCACGTCGAGGACACCTCTGTAAACACAGAAGACGCCCCTAAACGACGTTGTTTTCGTATTCGATCGCATTACTTTGTGTCGGGTGATATTGTTTGGGTGCGTCCCCCCCGTCTTCCCTACTGGCCCGCTGAAGTCACCTTAGCCGATGACGGGGCAAACACCATCACAGCGCGTCTCTTTGACCCCCCCGCCTCCCAAAACGGCGTCCTGACAGACGTGACGGCCACGAAGGTGTACTTCTTCGATCGCCTCAACACCCCGGAGGAGTTGGCGGATTGCATCGAGGCGCGACTGCGGCGGGACGCGCACAATGTGACGGCGTACGAGGCGGATTTTCACCGCGCCGTGCTGCACGCCAATCGTTTGGTGCGGAGCGTGTTTAGTGCGGAGCTTTTGCGGCCGTTCGCGGTGTGCGGTGTGGGTGTGGTGCACAGTTTGATGCGCACGCACATCTCCGCACCGCGACAGCCGCACACGGAGCGCTTTGAGCCCCAAACGGCGGTCATTCGCCTCCGCACCGGACTCGAAAACGCGTTGCGTGACTTGAAGGGATTCGAATACATTTGGGTGCTCTTTCACTTCTCCTACGCCGTGCCCTCGGCCGAGGAGCCGTCGCGGCGCCACGGGTCGGAGCGGTCGGCGGGATTCAAGACGGTGATTGTCCCCCCGCGAGACAGCGAGCTGCGCGGCGTCTTCGCCACGCGCAGTCCGCACCGACCAAACTTTATTGGCCTCTCGTGTGTTCGACTGGTGGAGGTGCGCGGGCTCGAGGTGCACATCGCGGACCACGATCTCCTCCACGGCACACCGGTGCTCGATATAAAGCCATACCTTCCCTTCTGCGACGCCCACCCCGACGCGAAGGCGGGGTGGGTCGAGGCGCTCGATCAGTCGGGCGGCGGCGGGGCGGATCACAAGTACGCGGCACAGAGTCAGCACGTCGATCGCATCTTTGAGGACGCGGCAACCGCCGAGAAATTGCGGGGAAATGGGGAGAAAGGCGGAAAGGTGTGAGGGGCTACAAGGGATAACATACCTCTGGAGATTTTTCCTTGTTTGGGTATATAAATGTATATGTATATATATATAAATATATATTTAAGTGAAAAAGTGAAGGAGTAGCGTGTTGCACCGTCGTCATCGTGCTCGTTATTCCATTGTTGAATCCTCCCGTAGAATCGGGAAGCGAATAAGTGAAACAATATCTTGCGAAGCGAAACATACAAATATAAAAATTTAAAAAAACATGTGCGTGCAAAAGACACAAGAAAGTATACGCCGCGAAATGGCTCCATTTCGTCTGTTTGATTTGATTTCTGTGTACTAAGAATATTAAATAATAAAAAAAAACGTATGTGATTATATATGAAATTGGCATCGTTTCTTCATTTTAGCGCATTTTTGTTTACGTACTTCGAGCGCACAGAAAATGTATATATATGTATACTTTTAACTCTCACCTTCATTTCTTTGTGATTTATTATTGTTTGTATGTGTGGTTTTTTTTTTTTTGCTATTATTGGGGGTGGGGGTGTAATGGCGCCCATATCGAGATAACAACTCTAATCAGAGAAAAGAACCACAGTATCAGAGCCTCAAAAGAGTGCCTGTTACACCACTAAATACGGGGCGATAAATTAGATTACTGATACATAACAACAAAACGGAGAAAAGAAGAAAAGGAGTAATAACTATATCTATTTATATTTGTTAATATTTTCCATATTTAAGAAAAAAACGAAAAAAAAAAACAAAGAAGAAAGGCAAGGATACAAAGGGAAAAAATGCCGCCGCGGGATATTACTGGATCAACCTCTGCTGTTGAAGACTTTAAGCGCAAATTTGCGCGGGTGTATCAGCGAAATCTGGACAAAACCGTGCCACATCGTGCTCTGCGATGGGCCATGTTCGGTTTTCTGCTCCTTCTGTACTTCATCCGTGTCTTCCACCATGGAGGATTCTACGTGATCACGTATGGCATGAGTATTCATCTCCTTTACTTTGTCCTGATGCTCATAACGCCGCTGGCGGATGAGCGGTACGATAGTGATCCTACCCTACCACGGACAAATGCCGCTTCCGAAGAGGAGTTTCGCCCATTTGTTCCGCAGCTTCAGGAATTTATTGTGTGGAAGAGTATGTTCAGGGTGGTGCTCATCTGTCTCTTTCTTTCCATGTTTAACTTTCTGGATATCCCCGTCTTTTGGCCACTTCTTCTCCTTTACTTCATTATGATAACGGTGTCACAGATGGGAGGACGTATTAAGCACATGATGAAACATCGCTACGTCCCATGGAACGCGGGAAAACCCAAATACGTGGCGAAGACAGCGCCTTGAAGGCTGTTCCCTTCCTGTAGCGCTGCGGGAAATGAAGGCGAAAGTTTGTGGTGACTATTTATGAACAGATACCGCCCAAGTACTACAAAGAAGGGCAAAAAAAAAAAAATGGAAAAGTGGGGATGAAAACCTTGTGCGGGCGCGACGTTGCAACGACGCCAAGTTATTTTGTTTTCTTTTTTGTTGACGATTTCTTTTATTTTCTTGCCAAGGAAGATAGATATAGGAAAGAAAAAAAAAAAAAAACGTTCTCTCTGTATTTGTGTGCGACTTTCAAACTCTTTCTTTTTATACTGAGTACTGTATTGTTTTCTCTTGTTTTTCGCTTTTTTTGTTCTTTTACTGTGTTACAAGTAAACGAATACACCTCACTATAAAAAAAAAAAGAAAAAAGGAGAAAACAATTGTTGTTTCATTCGTGTTGAGATTTGAAGGTTAACGTTTGCAGAATTTTTGTGTTTGTTTGTTTGTTTCTTTTCGTTCTTTTGTTTCTCTCTCTCTCTCTCTCTCTTGTTTTTGGGTGTGCACAAATTATAGTTTCTTTCTTTTTTTTTTTTTCCATTAAGAGTCAACTGTTGTCATAGTCTTATTCAATATGTCACACGACAAAGGTGCTTGTCAAACCACCAACACTGTCCGCATAAAGGACAAGGACGATGAAGAAGAAATTATTCCACTCGATCAGACAGACATTGCACTTTTAAAACTCTACGGCACTGGTCCGTATCACGCTACGGTGAAGGAATTGGAAGAGTTCATTAAGAACAAGGCCGAGGCCGTGACAAAGCTTGCGGGGGCGCGAGATAATGAACTCGGACTCGCTCCACCAGTGCAGTGGGACCTCAACAGCGATCAGGAAGTAATGCGTTCGGAGAATCCCCTCCACGTCGCACGCTGCACTCGCATTCTCAATAAAGGTCAACCCGACGCCAAGTATGTCGTAAGCATTCGTGAAAATGCAAAGTATGTCGTCAAGCTTGGTAACCGTGTAGCCCCGGAGGATATTGAGGAATCCATGCGTGTAGGTGTACTGATGGGCTATTCCAGCATCAACATTGAAATCCCCCTTCCACCCCGTATTGATCCATCCGTTTCCATGATGCAAGTGGAGGAGAAGCCGGATGTGACGTATAACGATGTGGGTGGGGCAAAGGAACAGATTGATCGCATTCGTGAAGTGGTGGAGCTCCCACTTACGCACCCGGAGAAGTACACGCAGTTGGGCATTGACCCCCCGAAAGGTGTGCTTCTCTATGGTCCGCCCGGAACGGGTAAAACACTTCTCGCCAAAGCTGTCGCCAATCGGACCGACGCGACATTCATCCGTGTGATTGGATCCGAATTGGTGCAGCGCTACATTGGCGAAGGTGCTCGCATGATTCGCGAAATCTTCCAACTCGCGCGCACCAAAAAAGCGGCCATCATTTTCTTTGATGAGGTAGACGCCGTTGGTGGGGCCCGCGGCGGCCACGATGGGGATGATGAGATTCAACGCACAATGCTTGAAATGGTAAACCAAATGGACGGCTTCGACTCGCGCGGTAATGTAAAGGTCATTATGGCGACAAACCGACCCGACACACTCGACCCCGCCCTCACCCGGCCGGGACGCATGGACCGTCGTCTGGAAGTGGGACTCCCGGACCTCGAGGGGCGTACAAAGATTCTGCGCATTCACGCCAAGTCGCTTTCTTGCGAAAAGAACATTCGCTTTGAGCTCATTGCGCGTCTTTGTCCAAACTCGACAGGGGCGGACCTCCGATCAGTTTGCACAGAGGCGGGAATGTTTGCCATTCGCGCGCGGCGTAAAACAATCAATGAGAAGGACTTCCTCGATGCTGTGAATAAGGTGATTAAGGGACATCACAAATTCAGCGCAACTGCGAAGTATATGGTCTACAATTAAAGATGATGTGAATGTCGTTAGAAAAAGCAGAGAGCGCATGGTGCAAAAAGCACGTGTGAAGTAAAAAAAAAAAATGAACAAAGTGTGCGAACCTTTCGAAAAAGAAAAGGAAACAACGAAAGCTACAGAGAATAGGAATGAAAATGTCTCTTTTGTGTGTTTTCATGACACTCATTTTTTATTTATTTCTTTCATTTGGTTCGCACTCTTTTTCGTCTCTCGCGCGCGCGCGTGTGTGTGCAATCGCACGTTTTTTACTCACTCACACGTCTTTTTTTTTTGTTTTCTCGTTGTTATTATTTTCCCTTACTCAATGTCGCTTCGCTCTATTCCTTATCCTGCTTGCATCACTCGACCTCCTTCTATATCATATGTGTGAAAAGAGACTAGGGGTGAAAAGAGAAGAAAAAGAAGAGAACAGAGAGAGAGAGAGAGGAAGAAATTACTGCTATTATTACTATTACCAATGATAAATATATATACATTTTACGTATATGTGTTGCAAGCGAGGTAGGAAATTGTATGCGTTTGCACCTCTCTTTATGTGTGAGTGGATTCACGTCTTTTTCTTGCAATTTATGAAGTGAGAAAGGGGCAATATGCTTTACTGGCATACGCATCTTTGTTTCGTATATGCTTGTAGTGGATGACTTCATAATGCTGCTCTTGTTAATGCATTTTTGCTTTTGTCGTTTATGCATCTCTCTTCTTCTTTTTTGTTAATTTTTCTACGAAGGTGAGTTACTTTGCGGAGTGTGTAATAGTGGTGCAAAAACCAAAAGCATAAGCTATCCAACACACATAAGCAAATAAAAAAGGAAGCACTTTTCATAGCGCAATACTCTTTATCGTAGATACCACCATCAAAAAAGTGTGTCTTCATTTTTTATATCAACAAACACACAAACAGAAAGAAAAAAATAATTAAAAAAATCGTAAACTGGAAACTGGAAACTTAAGCAGAGGTCGAAGAAGGAAGAAACAAAAAAGTTAACGGAAATATACTTGGTGCGCGTACTTAGGCATAAATCCATACAAGAAAAAGAAACATAAAAGAAGGAAAGTAAAAAGAATTTACGTTTGGATTGAATTAACATGGCCGACGGCAGCCATGCACGGCGGAGTTCAATTGATGTTTTCATTCGTGTGCGTCCAATGCGAATGGAGCTTCACGAGGTGCGCCATGCGTGGGACCTCAGCGGCACAACTCTTCGCGAAAAGAGTAACGTGGACAGTCTCTTTACGTTTGACCACGTGTACGGACCCGACGCGACCACGCTGGAGCTTTACGAGGCCTGTGTTCGTGACCGTATCATCTCCAATGTGGCGAAAGGGTATAATGGGACCGTTTTCGCGTACGGTCAGACGGGGAGCGGAAAGTCCTTCACCATGCTTGGCGCCGGTGGCGGTCAAGGCGGATCCAACCCAGATGGACTCGTCTCACTTTCGGTGCGCGGACTCTTTGCTGAAATTGAACGCGAACAGCAGCGAAGCCCCGCCACGCTTGTGGAGGTGTTTGTTACTATGATTGAGTTGTATAATGAACAGCTACGTGATTTACTACTCACCCCGGGGTCCGCCGCGGCGCCACTTTCTATTCGTGAAAACGAACACGGGGTTTATGTCCATAACGCGATCAAACGCCGTGTGCAGTCGGCGCGGGAGTGCGCACAGGTCATCCACGCACACGCGCAAGGACGCGTCAGCGCCGCTACTGCCATGAATGAGCAGTCCAGCCGCTCCCACTGCGTCGTGCGCATTCTGGTGGAGAAGACGATTTACATTGATGGGGGCAGCAGCGGTGGTAGCAGTGGCGACGACGATGAAGAGGAGGATGATACAGCAACAGGAGGTGCGGAGGACGCCGCGATGCAGAAAAAGATTGTCGCCACATTGAATCTCGTGGATCTTGCTGGGTCGGAACGGGTGGCGAAAACGGGAAGCACAGGTGCTCGCATGGTTGAGGGCGGGCACATAAACAAGTCCCTTACGATTCTCACCACTGTAATTAATCGACTTACAGAGAGCGGTCCGGGGAGCTTTGTGCCGTATCGTGATTCACGCCTCACCCACTTGCTGAAGACAGCCATTGGTGGGAACTCTTTTACAGCCATTTTCTGCTGCGTCACGCCGGCCATCCAACACGCTGACGAGACGCGCAGTACGCTGCTCTTCGCCGCACGCGCCAAAACGGTCAAGAACAGAATTGTCCTCAATGAGGTGGCGAATCCCAAAACGAAACTACGCGAACTAGAGGTGCAGTTGCGCCGGTACAGGCGAATGGTAGTGTTCATGACAGTTTCATTGTGGAGTCGCACTGTTCGTGTGCAGAATTTGCAAAAAAAGCTTGATGAATATCGTAGTGGATCTGCTGGGGGATCCATGGGGCAAATCAGAAGAAACAGTAGCAGTACTCCCAATACGGCGGCGACGACGACGGCTGCCAATGCCCATTCCTCCCTAACGGAGCAGCAGCGTATTATTATTGAGCAACTCACGCAGAAGAATGATGAACTGCAACAGCAACTCAACGACGCGTTGGATCAATTGCAAACCATGTCCCCTCGTTTGGCCGCAAATACCGCACATGGTGTCATGGATTTGGCCGATGATGAGGAAAAACAGCAGCTGCGAGCGGACGTGCGTGACCTCGAGCAAATGCTACGTGAGGCCCTTGACGAGAAGGGTGCCATTCAAGAATCCTTGGATGAGCTCGATGGCTTCAGTCGTGAATTGGAGGAGGAGAATACCACACAAACAGATACAATCAAGACTCTTCAAACCAAATGCCGCGAATTACAGGCCCTTATTGATTCCAAAGGTGATGCAGAAGGTGCCGCGCGCGGGGAGGCGGATCTTCTTCGAGCACAACTCTCCAAAACACAGGCAAAACTCCTCGAGAAGAGTCGTGGCGATGAGTACTTGCAGCAACTTACCCGACTACACATTGAACACCAAGAATTGCAGTACGCCCATCATCAACTGCAGGAAAAGCACACCCGCGAGCTTGCCGAGGCACACACCCGCATCAGCGAGTTGGATGAGAAGGTGGAGGAGTTAGAGGACGAAAAGGAGGAACTGCGCGACACGAGCAAGATGCAGAATTCTCTCCTATGGCGCCTGCTCAGTGTCGCCTCCCTCATCACGCGGGGTCGAGCGGTGGATCTGGAGGAGACAAACACCCCGGTGCGCGAGTCTCAGGTGGAGGCGGCCGTCAAGACGCTAACAACCACGGTGCTGGCGTCAATGGATAAACCGCCCAGTGTCCTCGACTCGTCCGAATCACGACGACAGATGGCATCGCATGGTACAGATGCTGAATCAGGCCTCACACCTGCAGTAGGAGTCGGAGATGAGGCACTGCGGCAACGTGTTCGACAATTGGAGCAAGAACTCGTTGCGCGGGACGCACAGCGCGATGTTATTGTGGATACCAAACTAAAGCGTATGCAAGACTTACTACTTCGTCTCCATACAACAAATCTGGCATTGCAGGATGAGATGCGGAAGTGTTTTGAGCTCAATGATGATCTCTTTCAGTTTATTGACAAGCACCCAAAGATCGCGCCTAAATTGTCCAAGGCAGGTATTATACCAATATCCTTCAAAGCGGCGCTTGACCGGGCAAAGCTAGCAAAGGTGCCTCAGCGACCGCAAGGCCACAACTAGCCTGCAAGAAAAGAAAAAAAAGGATTCGAAATTTTTCACACTCATAGTTTTGCTTTCTCCAATCAAGTGACAGGTCTTCTCTATTATTTGTTCTCTCATATTCTCAGCTTGTTTCCGAATAAGAGAAATTGTTCTCTTTTTTTTTTTTTCCTTTTCCTGTTTCATATGCATTTGTATCTCTATTGCTGAATGGTTACGTGTTTTGTGGTGCTGTATCGGTTTTTTTCTCCTATTCAGTGGTTTGGGTACCACATCTTCATATTCTCAAGTATTTATGTTAATCATAATCTAATCAATTCATTGACGAGACATTACCGTTTTTTTTTTGTGTGTGTGTTCCTTTCATTTTTTTTCTTGTTTATTTGTGTTTGTAAATATATTTTTATTCTTTTTCTCTCTGTTTATTTTTCATTTATGTATATTTTTGTTGAACTCATTACATACATGTTTCTTTGTGTGTATGTGTGTGTGTGTGTGTGTGTATGTGTGTGTGTTTCAGTACGAAGGGTTGAGCGTGTCTGATGCAGCAAGCGGGACGTCACAGTAGTTATGCGACACAATTCTGGACGCGTCGCGCCGGTCCGCCACATCGAACACGCCTCGCCGCACAGACGGCGCATTCGCGAAAGGTCATTCACCGCCGTCTCGTTCTCCCCCTCGACGCACAAAATTGGCCCCGCGCGCTAGAGATCCTCGGCGCGCGCTACGCCAAACTCGGTCGCACCGCCGAAGACTACCAACGCGTTGTTCGCGCCATCGCGGAGGACTCGGGGTGCGGGACGAGACCCGAGTGCCGCGCCGTGGCGGTCGGAGTGCTCGACAGCGTCCGTGACGCCGCCTTTGCGGGTGAGGTCCCCTCCACGGCATCCCTTTGGACCTCTCTGGTGTGGGCGTACGCCCAATTGCGGTGCGCCACAGGCGGGTACGACTGCCTCCGCATGGCCGAGCGCCGCTGCACGCTGTCGCCCCCCACAAGGCGGCATTTGGCGTCTGTCCTTTTGCCGCACCTCGCCAACGCCGGCATGGCGGACGCCGCCGCCGACTTGGCGCGCCACGGCGGGGCGGAATGTCAGCGCCTCGTTGCGGAGGCGGCGGCCCGAAGCGGCGTGTGGGAGGCGGCGGCGGCGGCGGACCTCTCCGCCCCGGCGTTGCGCGCCGCGATGGGCAGTGCGGCCGACGACACGCACTGCGAGGCCGCGCTCGCGTGCCTGGCAGAGCTCCGCCGGCGCGGGGAGGGAGTGGCGGAGTTGGAATTGCAGCGGCTGTTGAATGCGTTGGGGGGGAGTGGGCGATGGGCCGAGGCGGTGGCATTGGTGCGTGAGGAGTTTCTGCGCCCCGCACACAACGCGCAAACCCCCACACGCCCTTTGTCCGCAACGACGCTGAATCTCGTCTTCGCCGCTTTTCCGCCCATCCGTGTAGCCGATATGGAGGAAATCGGAACCGACAAGAGAGTCGGGGAGAACACGGGGGAGGAGAGGGATTTGGCGCCTATTCGGGCGGCTGTTGCCCTTCTCGATGATTTGCTGCGTGAGCGGGATGACGTGAGACTCACCGATTGGGTCCTCGACGCCGTCGCCCCTGCGCTTATCCTCCTCGGCGAGTGGGACCGCGCGCTGGGTTTGCTCCAACAGTCCGATTCCATCAGCTCCGCGCGCCACGTGCGCAGCGGCCCAGCGGATCGGGCGGTTCAGCGTCGCTTAATAGCTTTGGTGTGTCACATGCACCGCGCAGGACCCCTTTCCGCTCGCGAGTCGGCGGAGACGCGGTTTCCACACCTTTTGCCACGCCACACACGCGGCCCAGTGAAGCCAGACTCGATCACAGAAAAGGAAGGAAGTGTGGAACGGGAGAGGGAGTCCTTATTGGGTGGGCATAGCACACCAAGACGTCGCTCCTTGGTGGTGCAGCGGACCGAGGCGCATGACGCGGTGTTACGTCGGCGCTTAGAAACGGCCGCAGTCATTGGCAATGGCGCTTTTAACGCCAGTCGCAATGCGGAGCGAGACCCGCGACCGGTGCCGAAGGGACTCCACGACTCGGCAAATGGGTGGAATTTCTTTGGTCGTGGTGGGGAAATGGTTTTCCGCAATCACAAGCGGACGGCAAACCCGCACTCTCTACATCCTAAGGTAATGCGTGCCTTGGCGGATCCGTACCGCGGATGGAACCCATGGCTCAACAGTTCATTAGCGCATCGCGAACGTGTGCAGAAGTGGAACGGAAGAAGTGCTGTGTAAGAAGGGCGAGATTAGGAACACAGTGTTGAAAAAGAGAGAAAGAAATGAAATCACGGAGAGTGCGCAAACAAAAAAACTCAAGTAAAAGCATATATACATATATTGGGAGATACGCTTCCTTTTCTTTTTTTTTTCTTACATGTCTTTTAACTATTTTTTAAATGTTTTTATCATTGTATATTCGCTTATGGTTCCATTGTTTTTTTTTTTTTTGCTCCGGTAAGTTTGTTTGGTTTCCCCTGAGTTTGGTGGGAAGCAACAAAGAAGAAGTCTGCTTATATAGAAAAAGAAAAAGGTTCAAATAATAATAAAAAGACTAATAGAAAGCCTAAATATTCAACTATATAGAGAGAGTGATGGAATCGTCATCGATGCGGAGTCTTTTCTCCCGTGTATCGAGCATTGAGAAAGCGGCTGAGGTAGCGCGGAAGGTCCCATTCAAACGAGTCGAGCTCACTGAGGAGGCAAAAGCGCTGCCCCATCACATCACGAGTGTCACAGATCCCGCCAAACTCAACGCCCAGACTCCCTTCTTCAAGTGCCCTCCATGGGCCGCACTTCCGACATTTGCCTGTCATTTGCATTGTGCGCGTCAGGGCACCACTCTCCCTGCGCTTGGTCTCCATCAGTTTCCCTTTTACCTCTTTGGTAGGAGCTCCATCTGTGACTATGTTCTTGAGCACACCTCCATTAGTAGTATTCACGCGGTGCTTGTCTTTCACGGTGAGAAGAAGTGTTTTGTGCTGATGGATTTGGGTTCCACCAATGGTGTACGCCTTAATGGCACGCGCATTGATAGACAGCGGCCCGTTCCTGCCCCTGTTGGAAGTGTTATTCAATTTGCGTTCAGCTCACGCAAGTACGAGGTGCGCTCGGGGGCACCGCCTTCCTCCAAGCGGCTGCAGGAATCGCGCGATGAGGCAGCGGCGGCCAAACGCACACGTCTGGAGACGAGCCCACTCCATTTGAACGCCGCGGGAATGACAGGTGCAACAGATGTAACGTTGCTGCAACAGGAAGACACCGCTCTCGCGCAGCCCATCGCGACATCGACGCAAACCACACCCCACGTGGACGTCAAGAAGGCGGAGGAGGAAGAGACGAAGAGGGAGACGGAAGACGAGAAGGAGGCAAAGGCGGAGCGGCACCTGTATCATCTCCTCATTAAGCACAAGGATGTGCGAAAACCCGTCTCCCTCGCCCCGCGCAATAAAGGGGACAAAATTACGCGCTCAAAGGACGATGCGATATCCATTGCACGAGCCATTCTCTCCCAGCATGGCAACGGGAGTGGGTGGTCGCTTGGCGCCTTTGTGGCTATGGTCCGTGACTACAGTGAGTGCGGATCGGCAAAGCGCGATGGTGATCTCGGTATGGTGGAGAATGGAAGTTACACAGATAGCTTTGACAAGGTCGCCTTCGCGCTCGGTCACGGCGAGGTGAGTGATCCGGTGGAGACGGAGCTCGGCGTGCACCTCATATACCGTGCGGATTGATTAAAAAGGGAAAGGATAAGATGGAGTGGGGGTGGAGAAGGTAAAGGAACTTTAAACAAAAAAAAAACAAAAATGAAATTGTCCTTGATTGAAGGGTGTGGGAGAGAATTTTCGTTGGATATGTCTTCTTGGTGCTGCTGCGTTCTGTACAATATATGTTGTTGTTGTTGTTCTAAAGGTATTTGTCAGGTGGATCGTAAACCGACGTCACCTGTCTACGCTATATATATATATATATATATATATATATAGCGTTTAGGTTTAATATACTATTTGTTTACGTGATTCTCTTCCTGGAGCAAAAAGAAAAAGAAAATGTTAACGCGTATAAAAAGAAACAAGGAAAAAAGAAATGATGATGTGATAAATATGGGTTTTCACAGATGGATGTAGTCCTGCTATTTACATATACATAATGTATGTAAATGTACTTGTGCGTGATAATATCACTCAAAGCAGTGAATTTACAACGACATTTGTCAATTATTACAATTTAATTGTATTTTTTGTCTCATTTCTCCTTTTTTTTTTGCGTTGTAGTGGTTGCTGAAAGGGAAAACTTTTGCAAATACATTTACACTGCTGTGTCATTTTTGTAGCGACATCGGGAGGCTAGTATTGGCACGCTTGTATTCACATTACCAGAAGGAAAGCGAATAAAAAGGAAAGGAAAATTTAATCAAAGAGTTTTCTAGTGTGTGGCTTTTTTTTTGTTTGGATTGCTTGACCTTTTTTTTGTTGCTACTATTATTCGCTAAGTGATCAAATCATCAAACAAAGCACACACACACACACACACACACAAAAGAAAGAAAGAAAAAGCAAACGAAAAGAATAGTGCATTATTCATGACTACTATTGCTGAAAAATTAGTATTTGACCTTTTAGAAGTCCCAGGTACGGTGCGCATTGTTCTTCTTCAGGATGGCGTCATCATTAAAGGTAACCCCACAGATGACAGCAAGAATTATACAGGCTGTTTGTTGATTGTGCAGCAATGTCTGCACCCAAACGCTACACCGCCTCCGTCGTATAATGACATATTTCACACCGACCACGCGGCAAGCATCACTGCTCCAACCCCAGCGCCCCGCACATCTCTCTTTGCGGAGGAAACGGTTCCAAGCATCGAACCCATCACAAACACAAACGGCCGCGGCGGCGGTGAGGGGGAAAGTAGTTGCAGCAGTAGTGGGAATGAGATTCATGCTGTGCATCGGTTACCTGGTGAGGATGGTTATTTCCTTATTTGGGCACCCTACACGTTTCTTGCGACGCGGTTACCGCACTTGCTGTCCCCCACCCTTCGCGGACGTGTGGCGGTGGCAAAGGAAAGGGACAGTCGATCCCCTGTCGAGTGGTCCTTTACGATGTGCACGCCTATCCATACCATCGCACGGCTTCAACGACGCTCCACACTGCGCGGTATTCGTGTGATCGCGTTTACTCTCATCAGTGGTCACATTGAGTGCCCATTGATATTTCAAAACGGTGGTATTACAAAATTTCTCGAGGCGATAAAGCGTATTGCACCGCTACGACAAAGTGCAGTGATACCGGACGATTTTATTCTTTTTGGGGGTCCTGACAATCTTCCCTCATCGACGGCGGCAGCGAATGTTTCCCGCGCTGTTGTGCCCATGTCATTGACGAGGTCTGTGGCACCTCCCCCACCTCGCCCGTTTCCCGGAGCAGCGAGTGTGCATCAGATGCTATACGACCGCACTCCGACGAACGAGCGTTGGCGGGCCACTCTCGCCACAGCTATTGATGCGGTACGCACCGGTTTTCGTCGGGGAGGATTTCCGATGCAGCGCTCCCCATCGCCGTCCATCTCCGCCGACACGGAGGACTCGGGGCGAATGGATCAGTTTGAGTTGATCGACTCACCTGTTCCAATTGAACATCAAATTCCACGTATTACACAACCACCATCACGCACACTATCCCCTGAATTAACCAGTGCCCAATGGGAAGCGTGCTTTATTGGTGAAGAACGCCGCTTGGATCCCCACAAGTTCGCCGAAGCGCGGGCAGTTGCATACACAGGTGGTATTGAAAACGAGATTCGATTGCAGGTGTGGCTCTCCCTACTTAACGCCTACCCTGTTAATGCGACTGAAGCTGAACGGGAGTTAGCCCGCGCTTGTTACGGTCAAATGTACGAAAAATTAACACTTCAGTGGACAAATATTTTTCCAGAGCAAGAGCAACGTTTTGCTGCCTTCCGTGATTTACACACGGCAATTTTGAAAGATGTTGTGCGTACAGATCGCTCCCACCCAGCACACGCCGATGCGGATGGTGTAAAGCAGCAAATGTTGCGAGATGTGCTCATGGCCCACGCCATGTACAACTTTGACCTTGGCTACTGCCAGGGAATGAGTGATGTACTGTCCGTCATTGTTCTTCTTACAGAATCGGACGTGGATGCTTTTGCATGTTTCACATGTATGCTGAGAGAGCGCTGCGAGAGTAACTTCCGCAGGGACGTTCGCGCCTCCATGGACGCTCAACTTCTTGCATTACAGACTCTCATTCGTCACTTTGTTCCACGGCTTTATTCCCATCTTGTGCGTGTAATGGCACATGATATGTCCTTCTGCTTTCGATGGCTTCTTATGCTCTTTAAACGGGAATTCCCAATCGACGACGCAACTCTACTGTGGGATGTGATCCTCAGCTGTCCATATACACCGCAATTTGAGCTCTTTGTTGCCGCAGCGCTTTTGCGATCTCTCACCCCGCAGATATTGCAACAACACCTCACCTATGATGAACTCCTCAAATTTGCCAACACTATTGCCGGAAATGTGGATGTGCGCCATGTCATTGTATTGGCACAAGATTTTTACGATGAGGTCGCCAGTCGTACGGCGGAGCTCGACACGGGAAGGAAGGTGCCCATCGGACACTACAGGCCCACGCTTAACGACGTCCTGCGTGTCTTGGGGGAAGCTGAACAATAATCTCACACGGGATAGTAAAAAGGTAAAAGAACAAAAAAAATCAAAAAAAAAGACAAAAGTAATAAAGTGTCTGTAGAAGTGATGTTTCAGTCGAAGTAAAGCAGAGGTTGCAAGAAAGTGTTTAATGGTATGTGTAGGATGTGTTGAGGCTTACTGTAATATACAAAGTAATGTTGACTCATTTAGTTGAAACGTGGTGCTGCTGATGGGAGAAGCTGGACACACTCAAACACACCAGGACCTCACGCTATTATTGGATATAATCAAAAGAAAGGTAAATAAATATATATATATATTTATTTATTTATTGATGCATTGAGTTATCTTGCTGTTTATTTTTTCTTCTTTTGAGGCGAAAGTAAGAGAGACTGTGTGTGCATGTACATACGCCTTAAAGCATGTGAGAGTGTAAAATGTAAACACCACATGGAAGAACATGTGTTTCGCCTAACTTGTTTGCACATGGACAAACATGCGATAATTATGCTGTAGTATAGACGTCCAAAAAAGGGAGGAAAAAAGAGTTTCAAGTTCAAGAACGAAAAAAAAAATATTTATATTTATATATGAAATCCGAAGTGAGGCAAGAACTAATTTAATCTTGCCTAGTGAGTCTTCCTTTTCCCAATCGCGCTACTTTTTTATGCATATATATATATATATATATGTAACCGTCTTTTGCTTAACAGAAATGGTAGAAAGAAGAGAGAACAGTTCGCTCCGCGTTTTTTATGGCTTACATAATTATTTTTATTGCTCTCTCTCTCTTTCTTTTGTTGTTGCTGTCCAATACTGTATCATGTACACATCATCCCTTTCAGAAGCAGTAATTGGGGTAGCGTCACATGTCGAAGCGTCGGGAGAGCGGCCAGGCGCTCGTACAAAGGTTACGTGCGACGCATGTTCGTCTCCTTCCCCACATTTTTCACGGCGCCACCGATGGCGGGCTTCGACAAGGTGATGCCCTCCTTGTTGCCGGCGACGTTGGGGTCGGGAAGTCGAGTTGGGCACACACCATAGCTGCGCGCCACCTCAGCGATGGCGGCGCCGTGACATTCCTCTTTTTCCCGGGAAGCGGCACATTTCCCCTCCGTCGCTTCATTGAGCGGTTCGAGCGCATCGCGGCCGAGAAGGAGAGTGCGGGCGGGGAGCATTTCGCTTCACATTCGACAAACCCCACACCGCCCGACATCGGCGACCTCTTAGCCGCCCGTCGCGCCGCCCTCCTCGCCGCGTTGAGCCGTTTGGAGGTGGTGCACTGCGCCGATCTCGCCGATGTCGCGGTGTACTGCACGGCGAGCCGCGCGCCGGATGCGCCAACCGGGGCGGTGCCGCTTGTCGTCGTCGAGGGGTGCGGGGGGCGCGGGTCGTATGTGTACCACTGCGAGCGCGCCGCCGGTCGGGAGGCGCCGCTGGTCGATTGGCTCTTCGCCGCGCTGCAGCGCCGTCGGCAGTGTGCGCTTCTGCTGCTGGAGGAGTGCCCCGCGCGTGGGGAGGCGGAGGCGGAGGCGTCCGTTGCGGGGGACTCGGATGTGTTGCGGCGGCTGCAGGGGGGTTCGGCACGCGCCTCCCTCTTTGGCGGTTTGCGGGTGTTTGTGTTGCATGTGCAACGGGTAGCGCAGACGCCCGGACACACCGCGACGGTCGCGCAGCTCTGGCGTTTGAAGGCGGTGGAGGAAAGGGACGCACCGGATGGGACAAGAAGGGCCTCAGCGGCCGCATGGACAGAGGGGGCGGCAACATCTAAAGATGGGTCATGGCAGCGGCGTGTGCGGTGGCAACAGCGACCGGAACGGGGACCAAAACTGCACAGTGAAATTTTGTGTGGTGCGCAGCTGTGGGGGAGTGGGGGAGGTCGTTAGAATGTAGACACGAACATCAAACAAAGGAAAAAGAAAGCGAAAAAAAAAGGTGCTTGTGAAAACAGAGTGTCCAAGTCATCTTTTGTGTCTGGGTGTGTGTTTGTGTGTGTGTGTGTGTGTTTCTCTTTTTGTATGTGTTTGTTCGTGCGTACACCTTGTATTTCCGGTGAGAGCATTCACCTGTAGTGGCGGATAAGATTTGCAGAGCACAGCATCTACAATAGTTTCTGTTTGTTTGGCATAATTACCATAGAAGAAATAATATATATATATATAGATAGATATAGATATAGATATATGTAATTTGTAAGTCTATGTATGTATGAACAGGCACTCAAAAAGAAGAAAAAGAAATACTCTGGTGTTTTTTTTGTACTTCATCTATCCTTTGTATTCATCTCTTTTCGTGTTTTGCTCTTACTTGGGGGAATAAGTAGACCACGTAGCACGTGTGATATTGAAGCGATCAGAAGCCCACCGACACACATACAAATTCATAAACCAAAACAACAAAAAGGAAAAGTGAGAGGCGAGAAAGTAATAGACTTATTCAATATCATACAGGAGTAGCAGTACGCGAGAATCAAGATGTCTGACCATAACAAGGACGACGATAACAATAACCAAAACAACAGCAGTAGTCCCATGGAAGAATTCATGACAAACGCCGCACCAGCGCCACACGAAACGGATGCCGAGAGTGATGAGGAGTTACACTTAGACCTAGGCTCGGATATCGGTGGTGCAGAGAGCGATGGAGATCATAAGGGAAGTGACGCCGAGGGCAGTGAGGATGAGGATGCTGGACGAGACTTTGGTGGGAGTGATGAGGATAACTTTGGTGGTGAGAATGTTACAACTGGAAGAGGTTCAGGCGGTGATGGTGATCCGGACGCGTTCTCCGATGAAGCACTTGGGCGCATTGTCAGCAAATCCGAGGCAAAGGCACTTGGACGAAGTCTCTATAAGCGCTGGAAGGCACTGCGCAAGCGCAGCAAAAAGATAAAGAATAAAAAACACCGCCGCGGTGAGGATGGTAAAAAGCGTAAAGAAAAGAAAACAAAAAAAGCGATGAAACGCCGTCGACACGAGGACGACGAGGTCGACGAGGCAAGGGGAGGACGTGGCAAAGCCAAGCGTACAAGACGTGAGAAGCGTTTACCCGCAGTCCCCGGTAGTGACGAGGATGATGATCTTGACAACTACTTTCATGATGCAGATAACGAGGATGATGATGCGCCGCTTATGGACCCCGACGACATGATGCGCGCGGCGAATGCAACACGTCGTTCCCGACGCGGTGGAAAGTCCTCTGGTGGCACCAACCCCACCGTTGGGGAGGCAAAAGTGAAGAAGTTAACAGCGGATGCGCAGCGCAGCATGTTACGCAGCATTGCCACCTCCGTCGTGACATCCATGCGTGAGGCGCGACTAAAGGACGAGATGGAGATGAAGAATCGCCGCCCCCCGTTACACCGTGTGACCATTAAAGACTTTATTATAGCACAATGCCGTCGTGAGCCTCTTCGGCCCTTTCTCATTGAGGAGGGTATTCTGCAGGAGTTCAGCACATGGCTGTATGACTTTGCACGCCGCGAGTTGGCCGCCCTCGAGCTGCGCACCGCCGCCCTCGACACCCTCTTGGACTTCCCCATTGACGGGGAGGTGGGCACAGAACTCATTGCCCGAAACGGGGACGAAATACTCGACGCCTTCACCGGCATGACCCGCGAACACCTCATTCACACCGATCTCGGAAGCGCGGTGAATGCCGTGCGACAGGATCGCGGCGAGCTGCACACTAATCGGAGTAAATCCGTCCGACTGTTGGAGCGATTGAGTCGCGCCATGGCGGGCGGTGTGCGCAGTGCGCGGGGGACGGCGCGGCGGCCGGGCGACAACGCCTCCACCGTCACGTGGAAGTGCCAAAACGACCCAACCGTGGCCCCGCCGTTTCACACCGTACATACGGGAACGGAGGTGTTTCAGCGTGCACTCGTGCGGCCGGATCCGTTGGACCCGATGTCATACCTTCGCGTCCCGCCGAGACGAGTGCCAAAGACATATGTGACAAACCTCGCTGGTAATGTCGGGGTCGAGGAAAAGTAGTCCTCTCGCTCTGAAAAGGGCACAATACAACGAGAATAACAAAAAGGAAAAGGTTTTACAAAAAAAAAAAGCAAATAAAGGAAAATATATACATTTATATATGTACTTATATAGAAGTATGCATTTGTAATGTAAATGCAAAAGGAAACCCCAAAAGGAAAAGAAAAAATTCTTTTTTTACTGGAACATTTTTATTTCCATCAGAAAAAGAAATAAAGTGTATATATATGTGTGTGTATGTGTGTACTTTTGTTTTTACCTTTTCTTTTTGTGTGTGTGTGTGTGTTTCTACGTGTGTATTTGCTTTTTCTTTATCTGCTTTGTGTGCTAACTTTTTGCGCAGCCAATAATTGTTATTTTTGTTTGTTTTTGTATACCTCTTGTTTACACCCGCAAATTAAGAACTCTGTGAGAGAGTAGAATCAACGTCCCACTTCTTTGTTCATGTTCATTTAACTACTCTGTATAATTTTTTTTTCCATTTTTTCTTTTCTCTCTTTGAATCATGGGAAAAATAATTGCAACAACCAAACAGAACGAGAAAAAAAAAAATCAATAGTAAGAATACAGATTCTATCGGACTCGTAGTGTGATTTCAATTTATCAGTGCATCAAAAAATAATTTAAAAAAAGGGCAGAGAGACTTAGGAATAATGAAAATTGGTTTTATTGGATGTGGTAACATGGGTGAGTGTATTCTTGCCGGCATCCTCCACAGTGGAAAGCACACCGCAGACTCTATCTACGTCTTCAACCGCACCCCCGCCACAGTGGATCGTTTGTGCCAAAACTACGGTGTACAACGCGGCAGCAGTGCGTTAGATGTGGCGACGAAAGCAGACATCATCATTCTCGGCGTAAAACCATACGGCATCTGCCCCATGATTGCCTCCCTCCGTGACGCCATAACGGAGACGAAGCTCCTTGTCTCCATCGCCGCCGCCATTACCATCGCATCGATGGAAAAGGCACTCGGCAAACCCGGCAGAATTGTGCGGGTGATGCCGAATGTGCCCGTCATGGTCGGCGAAGGCCTCACATCGGTGACGCCAAACCCGAACGTCACCCCGGAGGAGACGGCGGCCGTGTTGCAACTCTTTCGCGCCGTTGGAAAGGCGGTGGTGGTGGAGGAGTCCAACATACACGCCATCATTGGCGTGGCGGGGTCCTCGCCGGCGTATGTATTTATGTTTATGGAAGCCATGGGCGACGCGGCGGTGCGGGGCGGCCTTCCCCGCGCGCAGGCGTACGAATACGCCGCACAGGCGGTGTTGGGTGCCGCTAAAATGCTCCTCACCAGCGGAAAGTCACCGGCGCAGTTAAAGGATACGGTCTGCTCACCGGGAGGGACCACAATTGAGGCGGTGCGGTCACTGGAGAAGGGAGGCATGCGCTCGGCAGTTATAGAGGCCATGATCGACTGCATGGAGAAGTCAAAAGAACTCGAGAAAAAGTTGAACTAAAGAAGGGGAATTATCAATAATGACAACAGCAACAACAAAAAAAAAAGAAAAAAGAAACGGTAAAAAGGAATGGAAAAATGTTCTCGGTTTTCTCTTTTCATTCCCTTCAAAAGAAAACAAAAAACAAATGGAGAATTCGATGGACAGAAGCAAAGGAAAATGTCTTACTCTTCTTATTTGAATACCTCTACCCCCTTAATGTTATTTTTATTGGTTTCAAAGCTTCGCCGATTCTTTTTGTTTTCTTTTTTCGGACTGTTTGTTTATTCCTACTAGATTTCTTTTTTTATTTGGTTCACATGATATTTATTCTCTCAGGAGAATGCTTGTCGGATATGAGAATAACGCAGGAGAGGTATTCGTACGATCCCAAGTTATTTGATAACATTTTAATGTACGAACATCCGAAAGATTAAAATAAAAATGTTTTTTTTTCTTTTTCTTGATTTCCCTAGCCGTTTCATTGAGATCATTTTTCAATATTATTTTTGCTTCATTTGATTCTGTTGCCGTATGTTTTTTTTTCTTTTTGTGCTTCCCCTTTTGTGGTTCTTTCTGTGTTGAATGATACATTTGTGTGACTAAAAAAAAAATGAAAAAAAAAACGTGAGAGGGGAAAAATAAGTTAAATTTAGGTGTAGTGATTCATATATATATATATATATATAATTTTTTTATATTTATTAGGTGTCATTTCACTGGGCCGAGGTGCGGAGAAATGCATTCTAAATCAAAGACGGCTAATGAGACATTAATTGCGTCGCAGCATGTCACCTCTGTGAAGAGCGGAGGTGAGGAGCAATCCACCTATGAACCGCTTCAAATTCTCGGACAAGGTTCCTTCGGCGTCGTCATTCTCTCCCGGGTACGCGAGACAGGGGCAAAGGTGGCGGTAAAGAAAGTCCTCTCGGACGGCCGCCTACACCATCGGGAACTCGCGTTACTTCGAGATCATTTGGGCCCCAAATCACGACACCAATCGCACGACACATCGGGTGAGGCTCCCGTCGGCGGTGAGGAACATAAAACGGGGAGTCATACAGTAAATCGCACGAGTAGCAATAGCAGCAGCCATTTCGGTGACTCCACCGACAAGAACATCAACCGAAACCTCAGCAACAGCAACGTGGGTAATTGTAGTGCCAGTAGCAGCAGTAAGCAGAGCAAAAATGGTAGTGGCACACGGTCCCCCAAGCTGTTGGTGTATCATCCTAACATAGTGCGATTATTTGACTACTTCTATACCCATGGATCCAATGGGGAACGAAATCTGCACATCGTCATGGATTACCTCCCACTTGATGTACAGCGCCTCAATAGTATGTATGTGCGACAACGGCAGCAGCGGATGCCCCTCCTTCTTGTCAAGGCAATCATTTTCCAATTGGCGCGTGCCCTGACATTCCTACATGGTCGTGGTATTTGTCACCGCGACGTGAAGCCAGGCAACCTCCTCGTCGATCCCGACACGGGTGTGGTGAAGTTGTGTGACTTTGGGAGCGCCAAGGTGATGCAGCCGCTCGGCGCACAAGGGCCACGTGAGAAGAATGTCTCCTACATCTGCTCCCGCTACTACCGCGCCCCGGAGCTTCTGCTCGGGTCCTTCTACTATCACTTTCAGGTGGATATGTGGGCCGTTGGCTGCGTGCTGGCGGAGCTGCTGTGTGGCGAGGTGCTCTTTAAGGGCAGCAGCACGATTGACCAAATGGCGGAGATCTTCAAAGTCCTCGGCGCCCCATCCCCGCAGGAGATGCACGCCCTCCACCCGCAAGGCGCGGAGGCGTTGCTGTACTCCGCCGACGCGCCGCCAAACGCTGGGGGCTACATGCAGAGCTGCCACGCCTTAAAGGCGAAATCGCTGCAATGGCAGAGTGTGCTTCCGCCCGGGACGCCCCCGTCGGCGGTTTCGCTGGTCGGTCAACTGCTGCGCTACACCCCGGGCGAGCGCCTCACCGCGGCGGAGGTGTTGGAGCATCCGTTCTTCGATGAACTCCTCCTCGACAGCGCCACGCTGCCGGGGGGGACGGCGATTCCGGCGTGTGTGTTTCAATGCACCGCGGATGAGGCGGAGGCGCTGCCCGATTGGCTCATTGCGCGAATGGCCGCCGCCGCCAAACGGGCGGGAGAGGGGAAAGGTACACCGCGCGGAAGGCGCAAATCAAGCAACGCATAACGCATCTCGTTCTCTCTCTCTCTCTGTGTGTGTGTGTGTGTGTGTGAAAAAGAGGAAAAGGAAAGCAAAATGAAGTTGAAGTAAATGGGGACGTAGAAATGGAAGAGGGATAAGGAGAAACAGGACTCGAAGAAGGGGGTGAAATATATATTGATATGAATATGAATTACTGTGTGAAATGAACGCTGAATTGTTTTTTTTAAGCAAAAAAAGTGGTGAAAGACCAAAGGAAAAATTAATAATTGAAGAAATAAAAAACGAACAGAAGAAAAATACTGAGTAATTGTTCATATATATATATATATATATATATATGAAAAGGTTGGAAATCGGATTGAATATTTGAAGAAAGAAAAATTGAACAAAAGAAATGTATATATATATATATATATATATATATACATGGGTGGGATTATGTTTTTATGTTTCCTCGTCATTCCTAATGTGGTCGTGAAGATAGAAGGGAATCATTTTTTACCCGATTGCGAAGGGAATCAAAAGAAGAGCTGTAAATGTCTTTATAGGTGTGTATAAAAGGGAACAAATGAAACATCGTTAGGTGTATGAAAGAAGAAAGCAAAAACAAAAGGGAGGCTGAAAAAAAAAAAAAAGGGAAAAAAAGTGGTAGCTTGTGTTATTTGAAACTAATTGATGCAGTGAATGGTAAAGTTTGATTGACGATCTTGTTATATCCTCATCAACGGAAAATGCTTTCTTTCTTTCTTTTTTTTTTCACTTTTTTCATTTTTTTTTTTTTTTTGATCGGAGGGCTTCCTTGCATACGTTGTAGGAGGGGGTTGAGAACTGCCCTGTGCTTTCTTTTTGTGTGTGTGTGGCATTTTTTTATATTTTTGTATCTATGCACATCCCTCCTTTTCATGATAATCTTATAATTTGCGGCTGTTTTTTGTTTGTTTATTTGTTTACTGTTTGTGACTTTTCTTTCTTTAAAAGATTTAAAAGAAAACAAGCAAACGAACAAAAGAAATGAACTTATATATATATATATATATATATAATGAGAGATCGAACTTTTTGAAATAGTTTCTCTCTTTTTCTTTTTTTTTCTCACTCTCCCTTTTTTACCGCTTTCATTCCTTTTTTTCTTTTTCCCTCAGTTTTGAAAAGCATGTAGAAAACTGAAATGGGAATGAGAAAGAGAAGAACGAAAGAAAAAAGGGAGAGAATGGGTGTGAGGTTGTCGGTTATGTGAAAACATATCATTTTTTTTATTACTCCTTGTCCAATTGGAGTTAATTCCATTTTGCTGCTTGAAGCACAGAAGCTTTTTATTTTGACTTTTATATATATATATAGCTGCTCTTGTTTTGATGTCACCGGAAGTACAACAAAAGAATAAAAGTTTACTTCTCTATGGTTGTATTTTTCCAATTTGTGCGCGTCATTTTTTTCTTTTTCTTTTTTGTCGTCACTTGGCTTTATTGCATATTGTTACGTATCTACGTTTGGTTGTTGTTTTGTTTTGTTTTTGCTTTTCGTTTTCTGCAATTTTTTATTTTACCACTTTCGTCATATATATATATATATATATATATATATATATATGTTTTGTTTGTCTCTTTCACTATGGATTTACATTTTTCATCCAAGTGTTCCTTTTGGGTTTTTTTTTCTTTTCTGTGTGTGAGTGTGTGTGTGTTTTTTGTTTCGTTTTTTCAACCGCTTTTCTAACGAATTCAGCTTTTTCCTCTTCCCTTTTTTCCTTTTATTTATCACTTTATTTTCTTGTTGTATCTGCGTCTATTTAGTTACTCCCTTCCCTCTTCTCACCTTACTTTTCTTGCTTTCTCGTGATTGCAGAACTCCCATCATTGTTCCCTTCATGTGTCTATTCTTTTCGTTTTTTCTTTTAAACCCACAACACAAGAAAAAATATCTTTTCGTTTTTTTTGGGGGGTTTGTTTGTTTTTAATGGCAAATAGTCCGAAACAGCAACACAAAAAAATATGCGTGACGGTTCACTTTAATGATGAAGTTTGCGTGCAGAAAAGGAATTGATTTGTTGTTGTTTTTGTTAAAGGAAAAAGAAAAAATGTGGAGGGCAATTATATATATATATATATATATATTATACGTCTTGCAAAATAATCGTTGATGGTGAAAAACGGTGAGCATTCTTTCTCGTATGTGTTTTTTCTTTTGTTTTTCTCGTCCATACATCGTTGTCATGTGCGGTGCCTCGTTGCTGCACTCGAGGGTTACGCACCAAAATGAATGGAAAGTAATATGAAAAAGAAAAACAAAAAAGTCATCTTTATTGCCGTCTTACATTTACGTTCTTCCTTTGTTGTTGATTTTATTTTATTTTTTCTTTGATGTAATCATGTTACTGCCGTACTTTTTCTTTTTGCTGCTCTTTTTATTTTCAATTTTTCTTTTTTTGTGTAATAAAATGTATTTCCAATGCGTAGCACCACGCAATGCGCTGCTGGAAGGCTGTCGCTCGTACTGCCCCGACATCCACGCGGTGCCAAAAATGGGGTTTAGTGTACACAAAAAGAAATTTGTTATGTTTTGCCAACTTTTGCACCGCCTCCGCCTCGGGCATCCGCAGACGATGGGCCACACCCCTTGTATCGGACCGGTGTGCTCATGGAGCGTGTCGAAATGCGTGGCGTTCCCTCTCTCTGACAGCATTTACGCGTAGTCCGTTGTTGGAGGAGGAGGAGGAGGCGAATGCACCGGCAATGCCGTTGGATGTCCTCGCGCGTGGGAATCGAGAGGCTCTTCGCGTCATTGAGGAAGATCTCGCGGCGCTGAGGAACAACACACTTCTTCCATATGACCGCTCCTTTCATTTTCTGCCCACCGCGGATTACAACAACCCGATGGTGATGTTGCTGGGCAATCATAGCTCTGGTAAGTCGACGTTTATCAATCATTTACTAGGTCGGGATGTTCAGCAGACAGGAGTGGCCCCAACCGATGATGGGTTTACCGTCATTCAGCGCGGCACCGCCGACGCGGATGATGATGGCCCAACAAGTGTGAGTGATCCGAGGTATCAGCTGCAAGAGTTGCAAAAGTTTGGGATTCACTTTGTGCATCGATTTAAGTTCAAGACACGGAGACTGCCTAAAACCTCACGCGTTCCGCCGGGACTGATGATTGTTGATACACCAGGGATGATAGATACCCCGACGCATGTGCGGGATCGTACATCACTGGAGGGACAACTTCGCGGGTATGACTTTCTCGCCGCCACGCGATGGTTTGCCCAGCGATGCGATGTGATTCTGCTCATGTTTGACCCCGCCAACCCCGGCACCACGGGGGAAACATTAGACGTGTTGACCAAGTCTTTAGCCGGCTTTGAGCATAAATTTCTACTCGTGTTGAACAAGGTCGATATGTTTGACAAGTCTACAGATTTTGCACGTGCCTATGGAGCGCTATGTTGGAATCTAAGTAAAGTTTTGCAAATGAAAGACTTGCCGCGTATTTACACCACTTTTATTCCCGTTGAAACAGCATCGGTGGAGCCGACATCGAAAGAATCCTCGCAACACCAACCCAGTGGATCTAACCAAACAAAGTCCAGAACAGGAGTACAGGCTCATCTACCAATGTCTGAATTTGTTCGACAACGCGAGGAGGTTGTAGAGGAATTATTACGTGCCCCACTCCGTCGTCTGGACAATCTCATCACAGAAACGGAGGAGGGCTCTCGTCGGATTCTCCTCGCCGGACGCGTTTGCAATGCTCTTGTCTGGGAATTTCGCCAACGACAGTTAGTCTCGGTTTTAGCGCCTACAATCCTATTTAGTTGTGCAGCGTTAACAGTTTCCTTGGGTGGATTCTCTGGTACAATAATAGGTATAGCCGGACTCTTCACTCTCGGAGCGGGTGGCGCATTTTACGCATCATTTGGCCTTCTCAGGAAATTGGAGCGTGACATGCTTGAACACAGCGATGGTCTCGTGGATCGTCTTTTTATTGGGCGGGAAAAGACGCTTGACCTTCAGCTGCGCTGGAAAAATGCTGTGAAACCAGAAATACTTGGTCTAGCTGAGTCATCTCTGGCAGCTAACTCTACCGTTTTTGCCTCTTTACCAACACTCAGCGCATGGGGACGCAAAAATATTTCATCCATTCTTAAGCATGACATACCCAAACTACGTCTTCGAGTGGCAGAATACAAGAAGAAGTATCATAGTAAACTGGGGAAGCCGCCGATAACGTCACGTTCACAATGAAACAAGAATCTATATATATATATATATATATATATATATATTCAAAATGTATACTTGAGGGATGAAGAGATGTTTTGTGGATTGGTGTTTAGTCATTCTCGTTTTGCTCAGTAGATCGTTGTTAATTTGTGTGCTGTTATTTTATTTTTATTGAAATGGGGAATCTTGAAGGTTGCAATTGGTATTAGACATTTAGGTTTTGTTTTCTTCTATTATTATTCGTCGTGTACGTATTTTTACTTTACTTTGTTGTTGTTGTTGTTGTTTTTGAAGTGATGATTTGCTTTTTAAAATTTGCGGTTGGAGTCATCTGGAATAATTTTTCATGATTGTTATTTTTATTATTATACATGTACAATTTATTTTTGCTGGTCCCATATCCACAACCCCTTTACATTTATTTTTATTTTTATTTTTTGTCATGGTTTATTTGCCTTTTTTTATTTTTTGAAATAACCGGGCGTTTTGCTTTACTTTCGGATTTCTAAAAGCAAGGATTAGCACTTACATACGCCTAAGGAACATACACAAAAAAAAAAAATTACATTAATTTAGAGAGTGCGACAAAGATGGTTTTCAAGTACATTCTTCAGGAGAAATCCCCCCTCTGCCAGGCAATGCAACACATGCTTCAGATGTTTGCCGTTCCAACGGACCATATCATCACTCAAGGCCAGCATTTCGCAGTTATTGAAGGCGCGGCAGTTCACATTGGTATTTTACCTCTCCTTTCAACCTTGCGATCCAGCACCAAAGACACCGCTCTACTTGCCTTCACGGGTGGGGAGGCGGATGTTCTCCCTCTGGTAAATCAATGGGTCTCCACCGCCTCTCTTCTTTCATCGGATGCGACCTTGCTTTTGCGCGGCGCGGGTGGGGCTTGCACGCCACTTGCCAAGCACCTCTTTGCAGAGATTGAGCGAAACATGGAGAGCTGTGATCTGCAGCGGAGCTTCCTCGCCGGCACTCCCCGCGCGACGGTGGCGGATCTCTTGTTGTACGCAGCCATCCACGGCCACCCCAGCGGAACAGAGCAGGCACGGACGTCCACCATGGCCTGGACTCTCTTTGCGCAGTCCGATGCGTATCTCACTCCCATTGTCTCCGAATCGGCCGCCATGGCGGCGGCGGCGGTGGCAGCGAAAAAGGCACCGACTCCCGTCTACGTGAAGCCCTCCGAGGAGGAGATTATTCGGCGTCGACAGGAAAAGGAGCGGGCAAAGCTGGCCAAAGCACAAAGCGCCAAAACGACTGAGGGTGAGGGCAAAGAAGGAGCGGAAAATGGTCAAAAGAAGAAGAAGAAGAAGGAGGCGGAGGCGGTGGACCCCAGTCAACTGGATGTGCGTGTGGGTCGGTTTACGAACGTCAAACCACACCCCGATGCGGACCGACTATACGTGGAGGAAATGGATCTTGGAACAGAAAAACGCACGATTGTCTCTGGATTGGTAGAGCACTACAAACTTGATGAAATTGAGGGAAAACTGTGTCTTGCGGTTTGCAACATGAAGCCAAAGCCACTAAAGGGTGTGACATCGCATGGTATGGTGTTGTGTGCCTCTAACGAGCAAACACTTCTTCTGGTTTCGCCCCCTGAGGGGGCGCAGCCGGGGGATCGTATCATATTCGCCGACACATTCAATCCAGAAAAGATCAAAACAGAGCCTACTGCACAACTCTCCTCGACTGTCATGGGTGAGCTCATTGGGTTTCTCCGAACCGACGGAGAGGGAATTGTGCGCTGGAAGGATACCCCAGCTTTTCATGAGAAGGGGATTCTCAAAGTACCCGAGATTATCAATGGAAACGTGCGATAAAGTCCATGAAAGAGATTTTCAAACAATACAAGAGAAAAAAAAAAAAAACTGCTGTGATTCACCATGAAAACACACACACACACAAAGGACAAGAAGAAAACGGATAAGTGAGAAAATGTAGGGTTTTAGGTAGATATGAGGAGCGTCATTAATCCATTTCTGAAGCAAGAACGAAAAATATATATATATATATTAAATAAAAATAAGGAGAAGTAAAACGAAATTAAAGAAAAGGGATTAACGATGTTGAAAAGGAGTTGACCCAGAAAAAAGAATCTACTATGTTTTCACTGGTTTTTTGTTTTCTTTTCTTTTAACTCCTGACACATATTCTCTCGAGGAGTGCATTTGTTTGTTTGTTTCTAGGTGTGTTATCTCACATAAATTCATTATGAGTCGTACGTCTTTATTTCCTCCCCATAACATTTCCCCGTATTTATTGTGGGTATTCTTACTACTGTTGTTGGTTATCTTAAGTTGTATCATCTTTTTATTGTTTTCTTCTCCGCCTCTCGTTTGCCACAGAACTCTGTTGTTGCTCTTTTTCCTTTCTCCTTTCGGTTTCTATTTTTCTCTCCCTGAACACACACACATCTTATATATATATATATATAATTTGTATAGGAATCAAAGAAGAAAAGTCTAAAAAAAAATATTTTTGTTTGTCTTTTGCTCCATTCACTTATAGCTCTACGAGCTGCAGCATTTCTTCAATGTATCGAGCTAAAAAAGGAAACAGTAAGGCTGCCGCCGTATCTGCTGCTACGACCACTAACCCTTCGACCGTGGTACGTCAAAATGACTCCAAATCGCAACATCTTTCACCCGACGTGGTGCTTGCAGAATCAATTATTGCATTCAAGAATCGTCTTCTTGCGCCATTCGTATTGTTTGATAAGACGCTTCGGCAAGTGATTCCAAACCCTGCCCACGATCGCGTTTTACGTGCCGAAATTTCTCGGGTTCAGGGAGTGGTGCTTCGTGAACTTCGCAAAGCAATTGGAGGCGAATCCTCTTCAACACCAAAAGAGATGTTGCACGCTGTCCAGCGAAGTATTATCTTTGCATTCGCTTCATGTGCAGTAGGTAATGATTTTGAAGCTTTGGACCCTGTCGGTTCAGACGAGGAAACGGCAAAGTACATAACACGACTCGAAAACTTTTTCGCTAATAGAGACGCATGCACAAAGGCAATTGCGTCAGTAGCAACTGTGCTTTCAACAGGAATATTAAAGGATACATACGCAGAGGTTTGTAAACGTCTAGAAGCACGTATTGCCGCGGAAGAAAAGTCAAATTTGGATAAGAAACGGACAAATGAGGAGAATAGTGCGTTACAAAATACAAAGAAGAACATGTTAGATCTCAATGAGCTTCGCATTTCCATGCTGACAGCGTTTAACAACATCAGTTCACCGTTTGAAGAGCAAAATCAAAAGACATTTATGAAAAAAAGTGTAACAACTGAAGTCACAACAGCGATTTTAACAACTCAATCTTACTACAACCTTCTTGGATGGTCATTGATGGTACATCCAGAGAGGCTTAGTCTTGAAGCTTCTCGATCCATTTCAATGCTTGGTGAGGTACAAGAAGCTACATTTGATACATATGCCAGGGTCACAGCCTATAATCCCGTTACTGGGAAGATAACCATAGAACGGAGTTCCGTAATGTCCAAGTGGGGTCTGATGCTTAATCCAGATGGGGCCCTCGTGGGTCTTGAGAATGCGCTGCGCAATAGCACTACAGATGGAGGGATACTATATCAAGCTCTTCAGCAACAACCAAATGGTCTAACTATTTTTGACATTAATAAACGTCGCATTCGTACACGTTACAGGGAAGAAACAGAAAGTGAAGAAGAGAAGGCTGCGCGACAGGAAAAACTTTTTAATATGTTACAGAGTCCAGAGCTCGTGATAAATCTTAGCGTTCCTAAAGTGGATTCTATTCTCACTCATCCACAAGAAGTAAGCTTTGAAATCATCCCACAAGGTGGTGAAGACGCAGCTGGACAGCAGATAGCGCTTGTTATTAAGCGACCATCGAGAGATGTTCAATGGCATCTCCGGATGCGTAAAGTCGATGATAGACTCTTATTAGATAATATTTCAAGTGAGGTGAAGCTCTCTGAGGCCGCAAAAGACTTTTTTATTGGCCATCGTGGACGATTACATATTATGAATGTAAACGGATGCGATACGACCGCTGAAGACGGTGGTTTTGTCTCGGATGTGATTCGAAGCTCCATATACTTGATAATGCGACTTCAAGTCATTCACGACCCGCAGCTGGTCATGATGAAAGAGTCAGAGTCCACCATGGATAAGTCACCCTTGATAGAAGCACAGGATGAAGTCCTTGAGGCAGAACAAGGGATGGCTACGCCACATCAAGAGATTTTGGAAGATGATGACGAAGCAGAGGTGGCTCGTCACCGCGCTCTCTTACAGGATCACAATATAAGCCCAGATGAACCAATGCCTGAACTCGCCCAGCCTCTTGCCCTCGAAGAAGCCGCGCCGCAGCATCCGGAGGAAGCCGTGCCAGTAGCAGAAGAAGGCAAAAAGCGCGGTAGGCAAAAGAAGAACGCTCCTGAGTTGATGGAAGCCTCCGAAGAAGCCGCGCTGCAGCATCCGGAGGAAGCCGTGCCAGTAGCAGAAGAAGGCAAAAAGCGCGGTAGGCAAAAGAAGAACGCTCCTGAGTTGATGGAAGCCTCCGAAGAAGCCGCGCTGCAGCATCCGGAGGAAGCCGTGCCAGTAGCAGAAGAAGGCAAAAAGCGCGGTAGGCAAAAGAAGAACGCTCCTGAGTTGATGGAAGCCTCCGAAGAAGCCGCGCTGCAGCATCCGGAGGAAGCCGTGCCAGTAGCAGAAGAAGGCAAAAAGCGCGATAGGCAAAAGAAAAACGCTGATGTTGGTCAAGAAGATAAACAGGAGCCAGAAGTGGTGAAAGATATACCGCTTGTGGAAATCAAGTCTCGAGTGGAAATAGCTGAAGAGGTGGGGAAGAGGGTCAGGTCCATGAAGGAAACAAATGCTGCTGCAAAAAAAGAACATGAGCCAATTGTTACCGATCCCCAAAATTCCTCTATTGGTGAGCTGCTAAATGCCCCACCGCTGATATTTGAAAATGCGGTGACGCTGGACCGTTTCGATGGCGTTGTCACAGAGTTTCGGCGTCCAGATGTACGAACGCCGTGGGACATTAAAGTTTCGTTCGGAAGGCAAAGAATGACGATGACGCGTCTTCCACCAATCTCAGCCGCGCTGAGGACGCACCCGTTCGTGAAGCACCTCCACGCGGATGCAAGTGGGAGAATCAACTGGCAAGTGGATGCTATAAATGGTACCGATGTGTTATCGGGAGGGAAGGATGTGCAGAGGAAAGCGATGGATGCAGTTAAAAAGGCAAACAAGGTGTCTTTTGTTCTTAGGCAAATATTGTAAATCACATGATTTTTTGTTGTTGTTTTTCGCTAACTTTATTACAGACGAAAAGTTACTCCTTCAGACCCTCGCACTTTAAAATAAGAAAAATAAGAATATTAAAGAGGAGATGAGAAAGAGTAACACAGAAAACAAAGGGAACTCCTTTTATTTGTTTATGAAATTCGTGACCTTTTACATAAAAAAGATGACTTGCCCTTTTGGTTTAATTGTATAGAGATTATAGTATCTGCTATAGAGTTTGAGCATTGGATAGGACTTACATAGAAGGGGGGGGGGGGATTTTTTTTTTTTTTTTTGAGAATGAAACTGTGTTTACTTGTGCTGTGCGTATTTGATGTTGCACGAAAACGTTGAAAATAACCACAACAAAATATATATATATATACTTTTTGAGAGAGATTCCAATAAATTAACCGAACTGCTGTTTCATTACTTGAATTACATCCGTAGCGGGCTAAACAGCAAGAAAAGCGGAAAGAAAAATTAAAGAAGTTGGAGACGAAGAAGGAAGAAAAGAAAAATGAATTTAAAATTAGTAGCAAGCAAGATGCGTTACCAATAATTACCTTGATGCTTCCTGTTTTGACCTCTGAATTGGATGTTGGTTACCTTTTTTTGTTCTCTCCTATTTTCACTCAATACCTCGTGTGGGTGCAAGCGTGATTTGGGAACCCATACAATCCAAAGATTGTTGAGTATCCTTGTGGAGTCTTTTTTTGTTGTGGTTCTCTTATTCTTTTATTCTTTTTTTTTTTGGTTATCGTGGTGGTGGTGGTGATTTTCAATGCTGATAAAAAAAGAAAAAGGTTTTTAAATTCTACGCATTGCTCTTCTCCTTTCACGCATATACACAAATAGCTGGGTACAATTATTTTGTACATGGAAAACGACATCAGCCTTGCAGCAGATATGATGACGCTGCTTAGCGCATTGGAGCGCAGTGACAAGAATGAATCTGGTGAGGGATTAAATGCAGAAGGGGGTGAAGAGGTCTCGACAGTTGGTTCCTGCCCTCGGGAGAACGCGAGTGGGACATCGCTTGAAGATAAACTGTCGCAATTACTTGGCGCCCTTCAGTCCAACAACAAGGATGAATGGGAGGGAAAACCGGCGCAAGAGGATTTGGGAATTCGCTTTTTTGCACAAGAAAACGGTGGCGTCCATGGCGGCGATAACGAAGTCAAAGCCAAAGAAATAGAAAGTCGTACCTGTACAACTTTGGATTCCTTAATGGTTGAATACTTGGAGGCGGTGGAGAAGGCCCGCAGTGAGAAGCAAATTTCGTAACGCAAAGAACGTCTGTGTGTTTGCTCCTGCTATCCCTTTTGGCGCTCTTTGCGTTGCGTCAAGTGTGGGCAAGCGTGTGGTTCTTCCCGTTGGTGTTTCAGTTTTGCTGGTATCACATGGTCCTAGGGGTGCTTTTTTTTTTTTTGTGTGTGTGTGTGTGCGTGGTTGTGGTTGTTGTCTTTCCGCCGCGTCTGGCGAAAGGTATTACGATTCTCATTCCACGCGTCCACTTTGTTTTTTGGAATGGGACGGGATGGGACCTTCTCTTTCTTTCTTCTTTCTCCCCTCCCCTCCCCCCCCCCCCATTCGACCATTCGTGTCTGGAATACGCTGCTTCGTTTGCTTTCTTGCATTTTTTTAAAAAAAAAGCTTGTGGAAAGAATTGGTGCAAGACACGAGGCTAAAATAGAGTGCAGACCAACCCCTGAGCACTAGCTTGAATGTTTTATTGGTTATCTACTTGTATCTCCATTTCTCTCTTCTTGGGTGGACTTATAGGAAGGTACCGCGTGGGGGTTGATTTGGTGAAAGCTTTAGCTTTTTCTTTCCTTTTTTTTCATCCCACCCACCCCCTAAATCCCTCCTCGCGGTGGAGCCAGAAGAAATTCGGAACCCTGAATCTACCACTGTGTAAGTAAAAATCTTTTTTACCCATTGAGAAGTGTTGGGAAAATAAATAGAATGGGATAGGTGTGGCACAATTGGTTTAATGCTTTGCTGCAGTCAACTCTTGGCGATACCTGTACTCTTTCTCTTGGCCCCTCTTTTTGTCTCTCTCTTTACCCTTTCATAGGTTCAAGCCTAAATAGTAGAAGACCACACCAAGCACGTGGCGCGCATTTTTTTTTTTTTTTTTTGGGAGAGGGGGTTTATGTTTCGTATTTATCAGCCCCTTTCTTCCATCTCAGCTTTTATTTCGACGATGCAATTGATGAAGGCAAGTCGAACGCACAAAAAAAAAAATGTAAACACCCAACGCCTGGATCCATTAATTTTGATACACTCTCGCAATAACCCTCGTCCTTTCCAGTGGCGTTTTTCATCGCAAAAGAAAGTAGTGGGAATGGAATAACGCAAATGGTTTAAATACAAATAATTATAGTAAGTAATTTGGTAGAAAAGGGGAAGCCGTGAAGAGCGGTTTTTCACGGCTGCTCCGACCTTCCGCTTGCGCCCGGACCCGTGCAAATTAACCTTTTGCAATAACAAAAAAGGGTAGATGAACCACCCCCTCCCCCTCCTACTACCCCCCATTTGGACCACAAGACGAACAACGCTTCGCATTGCAAAATAAAAAGAACCATTTTTTGCGGGCCTATCCGCCCTGTGCTTGGCAAAGTCTTGATGCGATAGCGCCATCCGTACATAGACTTTAGTGTTTCGCGTCCGTGTGGCTCAATGGAAGAGCATCTGACTACGGATCAGAGGGTTGCAGGTTCGAATCCTGTCACGGATGTTTTTTCCGTTTGTTATTATTATTCTTAAATTTAAGAATGGCACCTTCCTTCGTTTATAAAGAGAATAATGATAATAAAAAAGAAAAAGGGGGAGAAAATATATAGCCTTTGCGCATAAAAATAATGTAGGATTCTTCTTTGCCGAGGTCAGAATCCAATAAACCGAAATAACACAAATTTATAATTACTTTTCTCCAATAAAAACACCGGATTTTCATGTATGAAAAGGAACTGCTGAAAGAGCCTTTAGGCCGCCTCCCGCGCTCCCCTTCGCAACGTCTGAACGCTTAAGGGCTCAACCTCGTGAGATTCCGCCCGCCGGTTTCTCCGACGAAGCGGCGTAATTCCACGCGGATTGAACCCTTTCCGCTCGCAGAAGCTTATCCATGGCGGACGCTTCTCTTACAAGAAACGCTGGGTGCGCATTTCCCTTTTGCCATGATATTCATAATCGTTTTATTACCCACGCAAATATACAAAGGGGTCTGGCATCTTCTGCCAAATCTTTGCAATGCTAAAAAGACGGCAAGGGCCCCCGCTTACGATATCATATGCGGCGGCCGCCCCAACGCACCGCCTGCCGTTTTAATCCCCCACCGCTTTTAAATAAAAAACAACCCAAACCCTGCATAGACGCACCCGCCACAAGCGTAGCCACACTTGTTGCCTTTATTGGCGGGCTGAAGGGTTTGCTTTCTTGCAAGGGCTTGCGCCTACGTTGGCCCAGTTTGCGGCAGTTGGGGGCAAATTGGCCCCGCCTTGCGGGCTTAACGCCCCCCCGTTTCGGCGCGAGAAAGCCCCCGCACCATCTTCAAAAGCAAATAATGCAAAAAAAGCGATTCTCCTCGCACACCCCCCGCACACATCATACGCGACGCCGCGCTTCCCACACCCACCGCCGACATAGTCTCGAATAAGGGGGCTTCTCCGAAACGAAGTGCCGTTCCCGCGCTTAAGCGGACAGTTCTGCCGCCATGATCAAAATTTACGCCAATAAATTCGCACCGTTGGGCGCACGCCCGTGGTTCCCCCAAAGTTGCCCGCATCCCCCCTCGTTTCCCGCAATTCCTCGGGCCCATTTCCCCACAGTCCGGCGACGGCCGTTAATCCGAATATTGCCGACCACACTTGCGTTGTCAAACCCTTTGGCGCCGCAAATCGCGGTTTGACCGCTTCGGGGTCTCGAGGAAAGGCCCCCATAAGGGTATGCAGGATTTCCGGATTGCGTTTGTACTCCATAGGGGGTCGTGTGGGTTCGATCGGCCCACAAGACCCCCTCTGTTACGGAAACATGCCCGCACATCTTTGGGCAGTGCTGCGTGAAAAAAAAAAGACGCCTTTAGGTCGAATAAAGCTGCGCTCTCATTGCACACCGCGCCTTGAAACGCCGTATTGGAATCCATTGTCTTGCGCCGGAGGCTTGTCCGAGGCGTATCCGCCCACCCTTCGAGCTTTGGAGCCCATCTGCGCCAACAACGCCGGTTTCTCCGCGTTGTTGGCGTGTGCGGCCCAATGCCCCAGATAACGCACGGTTTTTCTTGGGAATTCTGTGGGGTCGGCGTATTTTCCCAGGTTCGTTAGTAGGTGGGGGTCGGGCTCGTGATCGACCGCTGCCGCCGCCGCGTGCGCAAGCGCTTCTCTTTTTACGGAATGCGCTGCCATTCCATGTGGGCATAGTTTTTTTTTTTTGACGCCTCTTGTCGTCAGCATGGTTAATTTCTTGTCATCCATCATGCCTTTTGTTGCCGCCTTTGCCATCTTGGCGCCTTCCCCCCCCATTGCCACGCACTTCCGCCGCCTTGTGCGGGTCGCTCTTTGGTGTCTTTGGAGGGGCCCCCCAATTCAGAATGATGGCTTCTGAGTTTTGAGCGTGCGGCACGATGCCTTGCTTTTGGAGCAACGCCGTTTCTTCCCAACGGCTGGCGGCCACACATCCAATCTCATGGCCACGCGGTTGCGTTCGTTTGGCGGGCTGGAAATTACCACACCCAACTCCCACCGCGGCATCGGGCGAGCTTGCTTGATGGGATCTGCCGCGGCCACGCGCCGCAGCCCTGCCAAAAATATCTCCGCAGGCGTTCTTCCCCCAGCCAGCATGGACAGCAACGCGCGCGTGTGCTGAACCGCGCTGCTTTTCGCCAGTTGTAAACCCACGATGAAAAGCGAGACATTTTCTTCCCGACACGAAAGGTCGTTCTTTTCTGCGAATTCCCCCAACCTGCGCAGTATGGGCCCTCTTTGCCCACATGCCGTGTGAGTCCACATGCGCTTTGCCACCTTGTTGGCCTCTGAAGTCAACGCCGCGATGCACAGGTCGTTGGGTGGAGCCGGAAAAACCGTGATTTCGTTCACCGATGCAGTCTTTGGTGGCGGCCCTTTTTTCCTGAAACATGATTGCCGGGCGTCGCATTGGTGTTTGCATTGCTCTGGATATGTTTCTCTCTGTTCCTGCGTACCAAAAAATAAAACGGTGTTGTTTGGATGCGTCCAATCCCATGTTCCTCTACTCGACCGATGCCCTTCTTGGCCCAACCCTGGAATTCATTATTTCAGAGGCCGGAAATCGTTTTTTGACTTAAATGTTTCATTTGTTAATAAATCAACCCGACACTTCGAGCTGCACTGCATCAAACCGCCGTACCTGTAGCACCGAGCTTTGCTTGAAAGTGAGGCCCCCATCTTCCTTATGGTCTTCTGGGCTCTCATGGTCGCCTGCCCAAAGGGGTCTTACTTCTTTTCGGGTGCTTCGGTAGCACTTCAGACTTCATCGATCTTTACTCCCGGATGATCTTTTACAGCCTGTAAAACACGAAGCTGCACGCACAGTTTTCGGTCAAACTGAACCTGCTGCGCCGATACCCCTTCATTCCGGATTGCGTTGGTCCACGCCACAAAATCCCCCCACATAGTCCTATATGCCTGCCCTGGGATCGCCGTGATTGAAAAAAATCTTCCGATATGCCATGAAGAGCTGACCTGGCGAGCGTTCCATTATATAACCCATTGCCCCTTCCAAGGTTCGTATGCTCTCTTCATGGTGCAAGCAATCTTTCCACGAGTTTTGTCGTAGCTCTTGGATATCCCGCCCACTTACTCTAAAGGGATACTCCGTGGGATTAAAATTACCATCATGAACCCTCAAGCTTGGCAAAGGAATTCGGGATTTCTCCACAGACGCGTGGCCAATTGTAGAGGCCGTCGCTGGATGTGCCGCGCAGGTATTGATAGCATTTAATGCCTCCGTTAGTTGCCTGATTTGCTCAGTTTGCTTACTTTTGTACTCCGCTTGTTATGCGAGCTGAGTGGCTTGTTGTTGCAGCTGCTCTTGCAATTTGGTCAACTGGCAATTTGATTCCTGTGCCTGCCGTTGCGGCGATTGATGTGCGCGGAAGTTTTCGTCAGCCATTTCCGCCCTGGCGCATTCATACTGGTAGGCAAGCGCCGATTCTCTCTCGCTTCAAATACCGCCCATTCGTTGCTTAACACCGCCCATGCTTCTTAAAATGCCACAAAGAAGTCTTCATTACGTGGCATTGTAAAACATACCATGTTATGCCGGAAATTGTTCAGAAGCGCCTTCCCCTGCCCTGCAGTGAATAATAATTCAACATCTTCCAACGTGAGCATTCCATCCATATGATAAGTTAATGACGGATTTGTCCTTGGATTGAACTCGAAAGAAAAAAAAAACATGGCATGTCCCGTCAGCCTAATGAGGGTTTTAAAAGCTTTTTTTCTTTTTCTCTTTTCTTCCCCGCGCCATCCGCGTATGCAAAGGCTGTCGCTCTACGGCGCGTCCGTCCATCGCCTCGCCTTAGTGGGTGTAAATAAAAATTGACAAATCGGATGCGTTGGCGCTCTTTGTGTGTTACCGGGGATCGGGCGAGCTTTGCATATACCTGAGGAAAGGCGGTTGATACCATTTAGTCCCTCAGAAAACGAAAAAGCGATAATACCAATAATGGTCCCGAAACCGCGGCTGCGCGCACTAATCCCCGCAGTGGCAAAACCAGCTTCTTCGTGCGCGACGCTCCGCCTTTTTCATCCGAACGCTGTATTTTGTGGTGCTGGCGTGTTGGGGGCGGCGGGCTCTTTCTCAACGTGCGGTTGTTTCCTGCACGGCGCGCCGTCTTGCCATTTTCTTTTCTTTTTTTCTGTGTGTTCCCTTTTTTTTCCCCCTCTTCTGCGCTGGCGTGTTTCAGACTCATTGTTACGCCGAAAAGCCTTAATGTGGCGTAGTTGATATTATTCGTTTTTTTTTTATATTGTTTTCCTGGTGATGGCTGAGGGAAGGTTCGGCATGGCATTTGTTTCTCATTTTCAGCTTGGGGCTCTTTTCGCCATTTGTCATTTTTATTTTTTATTTCTGTTGCTGAATCCTTTTTGATGGTTTGCTGATGTTTACACATGCAAGACAAGCTCTTTTTTAAGTGTTTAAAGTCTCGGATAGTGAAATAGAAGAGCATTTAGAATGCTAATAACGGAGCAATTATTTGACCGCTGGTAAGCATAACGTGACAGCATTGTTGGTTGCACCCTTTTCATTGTTAGTTTACCTTTAAAGCGGCGTATTTTTTTAATTGTTTATTCCTTTCCCTATTAATGTATTTATACATGCATTCTTGTTGTTATAATTATTATTTTATCCTGTTAAATAAATCAAACCAAAAATTAATGACGAACATTAGTAATAATAATCATATTTCTTTTCTTTTTCTTTCTTGCAAAGTTTTTTTTTTTCAAGAAAAGGAAGTAGAGTTCAACAGAAACTTTTGTACACAGACGAATACAAAATCGAGAAGAAAAACGACTTTATAATGGATTACGACCTTGAGCTACAAAGTGCAATTTATTCCTCTTTGAAAAATCATCAGACGACTCCTAATCGAACACATCCTACACCTCGAGTCCAGCATGTGCCGAATCGAGAACGTGTCACAACATCCAGTATGCCTCGGCAGAATGGGAAACGCAATTGTCTTCAGCGTGAAGGGATCATGCCTACTCTTCCTCGATCCAATGCAGAAAGAGCTATTGTTTCCTCACTTTCCCTATATAAACGACATTCACCAGATCGACCTGAATGGGTTAGTAATGTAGAGGAGGAAACCGACTTTAACAGTACTAACCCACCTTTTCGTATGCAGCAGCCAAGTGACAGAATTCCAGGATGGACAGAAATGTGTACTGGAGGCCGGGTTCAACGTCAAAGTACAACAGCCGCACATGTTTTATTGATATCGGACGAAATGTATCAAGCTCCTACTATGAAAATCCATTGTAGTGACTTGCTTCTTCTTCGCTCAGTATCACCTCTTCCACATGATTCTACTAAAGCATGTTTTGCATTACAAGTTCAAAGTTTAGTTAGTCGAGGGCAATATGCTGTTTTTGGAATGGGAATTACATCAGATGCTGGAGAAGAAATGAGTGGATTTCCCCTAGTCATGATTCATTATGAGTCTTCCGGAGGTGTTTTTATTTCAGTGGAGCAATGGCGTATAACTGAAAAAGAAACATTTGAACGGATGCAAGTTTTGGAAAAAATGACACCAATTCGCTTAATCAGGGATCATATTACTCTCATTTTGGTTGCTTCTTCAGACAAAATAAGTTTATCTGCTAACGGTGAAGTTTTATATCCTATTATAGAAACAACCGGCTTGAAATTGGGAACTGCTCTTCCAATTTTTCTCGGTTCTGGAGGAAAGATTTCTGTGCGAAATATATCCGTTTCTTCAGGAGATACACCACCAAAAAATCAATCATCAACCCGTTCAAGACTTCATTTATCATCCCCACCAAGCCATGGAGGTGGTTCTGCAAAGAGAGGGGGAAATTATGGCATTATGACCGAAGATGGCGATACGTCACGACCGTCAAGAGGAAATGCAGGAAAAAATCAGAGTGATAATTCCCGAAGGAGAAATGTTGGTGGGAAAAAACCAGCTGAGAAACCAAGAAAAGGTAGTATAGGAGAAGTTTCTCTCCCTCCTGGTATTAATGGGGAACTTGCAGAGCGTATTGAAACGGAAATTATTGAAAAAACACCAAATGTACAATGGGAAGATATTGCAGGTATTCCAGAAGCCAAACGATTATTAAGTGAGGCAGTAATTTTACCATTATTAGTTCCAGAACTTTTCACGGGTGTTGTACAACCGTGGAAGGGAGTACTTATGTTTGGCCCTCCTGGAACTGGGAAAACAATGCTTGCACGAGCTGTGGCCACAAGTGCAAAGACAACATTCTTTAATATGAGTGCTTCCTCCCTTATAAGTAAATATTTTGGAGAAAGTGAAAAAATGGTTCGAACATTATTTCAACTTGCCAGACATTATGCACCATCAACTATATTTTTTGACGAACTCGACTCATTAATGTCAACACGTGGTGGCAGTAATGAACATGAAGCAAGTAGGCGTGTAAAAAGCGAAATGCTTCAACAAATCGATGGATTGGCAACAGAAAGTGAAAAGCGTGTTATGGTTCTTGCAACTACAAACAGACCATGGGATTTGGATGAGGCTATGAGACGACGGCTGGAAAAACGCATATATATACCACTTCCAGATTATGAGGGAAGATTAGATCTCTTAAAGAAACAAGCCGCATCACTATCTATGGATGGTGATCTTAAAATGGAAATTATTGCCAAAAAGACAGAGGGTTTTAGTGGAGCAGATATGAATTTACTTGTACGGGATGCAGCTATGATGCCCATGCGCAGACTTATTGCTGATAAGTCACCTGCAGAAATTGCAACAATGAAGGAAAAAGGTGAAATGATTTTATCACCAGTTAAAATGGATGACTTTAAAGAGGCATTAAAAAAGATTCAGCCCTCCGTTTCACAAGCCTCTTTGAAAGAGTTTGAAAAATGGTCAGAGGAATTCGGTTCCGTCTGAGAGCATTATAGCAAAGGGTGTGCTACGAAATATATGCATATATATATATATATATATATATATACTTTTTTTTCTTCTTTTTTTTTCTTTGCATAGTGTGCCTAGTCGATTTTTTCTTTTCTTATTTTTATTACTTCTTGTTCTTCTCTGTTTACGTTAACGTCCAGAAAAGGATCAACAACAAAAAGCATACTTTTCTGCAAATCTATGGTTCCAAATTTACATATATGTGCTTAAAAAGGAAATATTAGTAATCTCAGCGTTTGAAGGTTCATTTTTCGCTTTTCTGATTTTTTTTTTTTGGCGTGAAGAGAAAAAAAGGTACAACAATTATTTTTAATGAGTCAATTGAGAAATCTTTAGTCCAATTGAATTTTGTTTTTGCTTTTGCATGTATAAATTTAAGTGGGACATTTAGTCAAGTTTTTTTTTTTTCTAAACTCCTCTGGAAAAGAAATTTTCAAATCAAAATGAATGAGAATCTATTACTTTTGTTTATACAATGTTTTTTTTTTGGATTCATTATATATATATATATATATATATATGTGTATGTAATTTTTTTTTTCTCGCTACGGAAGTGGAATTGCTTTTGGTAGTCTTTATTTTTTTCCTTTCTTTTGTTTGTTACTTTGGTAGATAGAGTAGTATTTTTTTTTTTTGCACTGTGTGTGTTGAAAAATGCCACAGATTTTTTTGGGCTTGTTTGATGGCTACATGTCTGCTGTTCGGGACAAACTGACATCGGAGACAAAAATTGGTGGAACTGCCACTTATTTTCCCTCACTCACGGATTCGCAACGCGCGACCATAAAGAAGTGGACTAGTTGTGGAGTTTGTGGAATGGAAATGTCTCTTCTTCTTCAAGTGTTTAGTCCATTGCCGTTGAAATCTTCTATACATCATCGTATGGTGTACGTATTTTGTTGTAACTCTTCGGTATGCTCTAGGCAACCGTCAAGTAGCTCGTGTGCCTTTTCATTACAAGATGATAAAGTGGATGAAGAGGCCTTGCGTGATGATGAGGAAGATGATGTTATTCAAATGGACCCTTTAACAAAAGATGAGTTACAACCGAGATCCCTTCCACCTTGTTACGTTGATGTGGTTCCAGAGCCTAAAAAAGAGATTATTGTTCCAACAGATCTTGAGGCTGAAATGATCAAGGTAGCTGAGGAGAATGCTCGTCACCCGGAAGTAAGTGAAACTGATGTTAGAGAATTAGAGCAAACTGTGGATCTGAAAGATAAACAATCGGATTATGCCTATGAAAAGTTTAGAAGGCGTATGGCGAGAAAACCAACTCAAGTTGTGCGGTATTATGAACATGAGGTATCCAATGAAATTTTAAATTATTCCGATATTTTGCCTCTTTACATGAACCTTGAAAAAGTAAAGACTATTCTGCGTGTTCCGCCATGCAGCAGCTGTGGGGCTCCTCTTATTCATGAACTCCAAATAATGCCTACAAGTATTTACTTTTTACGTGCAGAAAACTATGCATCTAAAGGACAATCTGGTGGTGGCGATGATGGATTGGACTTCGGTACTGTGACTGTTTTTATCTGCTCAAGGTGCTGCTCAAGAAATAGTTCTGGTGTAGTTTTGCGCAAAGAATTTGTGTTTGTTGAAAAAGCTCCAGAGTTAGATGACGAGATCGATGCATCTAACGGAAAAATGAATCTTCGAAATTTCATGACAGAAGCTTAGGTGGGAGTGGATCTTTGTGAATTTTTTGGATTTTTTTTTTCTCTTTTAGTGAGCACGTTTGTGTGTTTCATTCGACGTCTAATTAACATGATCATAATTTATTGTTCTTTGAATAAAGAATGCAAAGTTGAATATAACATATCCAGAAAATATGAAGCAGAAGAAAAAGCGGATTTTTTTTTTCTATTTACTACTAAACTGCATAGTTCTTATCGTTTTCACCATTTTCCTTTTTTTGTTTTTCCCCTAGCCTTTTTTTTTTTTTAGCAAGAGGGGGGGGGTGCTTATTCTCTCCTTTTTTTTTTTCTGTTTGATCTTTTTTTTGTAGTGAAGGCAGACCCCACTCACTGCGTTAAATATATTTACTTACTCATCTTAGTGCTATTTTTATTTTTTAAAAATATTTTTTTTTATTTTTCTTGAGACTTTTCAAGATAGACACACACACACAAAAAAAAAAAAAAAGAGCGACAACAACACACACAAAAAAAAGAGCGACAAAAAAAAAAGAAAAACGGCTTAATAGGATCCCAAAGTGTTTTCTTTCTCTTGGTTTTATTACCAGTCATGTCTAGTAAGCCAAAGAAACCAACGTTAGCTGATATAATATCGGGCAAGGTTAACATGGAAAAAGCTGCAAAAACGGAATCTGTGGAACGTGCAGTTTCCCAAGTAACTGTTTCAAGTACTGGTATTTCTTCCCCTAATTTAAATGGTTTGAAGACGTGTGAAAAAACAAACGAAATGAGTTTGGCAAATAGACATTCCATGAAAGGTGGAGTAAACAAAATGAAATCAACAAAAGATCATTCAGTGGTTGTGTTTGCTGAAGCATATGGAGTTACTCGGGACAATATTAGACAATTACTAGATAGAATGGGAATTCAAAATATACCTACTAAAGAAACACTGGATTTATATTTTACAGATCCTGTTACGGGGTGCTCTCGTGATGTAATGCCCCCTGAACAATGGATTGCATTAGTGGAGCTTCTTGTCAATGACCGAAGCGAAAAGAAGTCTAATGCTTTAGTTTTACCAAACGAAAATTCTTTTGACACACACATACTGAGACAACATCGAAAAGAAGAAGTCCTTCAACAACAATCGCAACAAGAACAAGAACGACGTCAATGGAACCAAGAACCAGGTGAACAGCATGATGGTGCTTCCATTTTTACTGGCGACGACAGTAACATAAAGAGGAACGACAGGAATACCAAGAATAGTACCCTTCTTAACATACTTAGTCTTTGCGGGAGAGAGCGATGGGTTACTGGTAATGAAGAGGGGGATATGGTTTTGAGCAAGTTGTTTATTTACTGCGGAGCACTAAGCTCGTTAGGTGCAGACAAAATTCTTCTTTACCCGAGAGGATTTAAACGTATGACGGATATACGAAAGGATTCACTTCCACCTTATCACATTGTAACACACGCAGGAAACAAGTTAGGGTTTCGTGAACCCGTGGATGCGGAGTATAGCATCAATTTGAGACATTTTTACAGTATCATACAAGAAGAGTTAAAAGGCTTGGAATCTAATAGAAAATGGGATTTGAATGCACGTTCTTTGCCAACACTTTGTATGATACTCTCTTCAATTGGTCCTGAGTGCTTGCGACGGGTTTGCGATAACCAGACGGTGGAATATCTATCCTCTGAAGAAATTGTAATTTATGTTTTGGACGCCTTGGGGTATTCCAAAAATGGAAGGATTCAGAGACGTCCCCATTTGACTAATACAAATTCCTATGTGTCGAAATCCGAAACGGAATGTCTAGAGTCTTGTACACAAAGGCCTTCTGCAGCTCTGCGTCCCGAAAAGCTTTCGTCTAACCATCAATTGCGCCGACAAATAGAAACACCTTTACATTTTGAATCACACCCATCTCGCATGCCTTCTTGTCCAACAGCGACTCCTTCCAATGAGAAGTGTCGAAGACGTAGTTATCAGGTCTTTGAGGTCCCTCCATCCCATACACATACATCCACAGATTTACTTGATACAGATAGAGTGTCTTCAACTCCTAGATACATGGAACCTAGACCACTGGATGAAATATCTGCTTCTATTATTGCAAGAGCAAAGGCACGAAAGCTCATAGATAGACTCCGCCAAAACACTATTCCAGCAAACAGATTGGAGTGTTTTGCACGTATTGAGTATATTCAAAAGGGTATCTTTGATGAAGTTAATCTAAGCGATGATGATGACGATGAAAGTGAAGAAAATAAAACAACTACTGATGCAGGAACGCTCGCGCAGACTCATGGTAAATCGAGAAGTTATCGTCCCTCTTTTAAAGTTCGTTCAGCAGGTGTTTCGGGTCCACTCCTACCAGGTATGTACAAAATGGGTGGATTTGGACACCCTGTTTCACGTAAAGCTCATCAAGAAACTTTTGAGCGTCTTTATAGATCAAGCTTTGACTCTTACACTGCGTGCCGAAGCTCATCGAGAGGAGGGGTATCCTCCGCTTCACAATACCCGAGTGAGAATGGAATGCATTCTACTGCTCCGTCTTGGACTAGTTCCCACCCAAACGCGTCGACCTTACCACCTCGCAGGGGCACGCCTGTAAAACGTCAAGAGGGTAACAAGGTACCCAATCGACCCCAATCTCGTCCAACGCATATGCTAGCAGATGTATTTGTGACGCGTTATGCTCCGTATACGATGGTATCAGAATCTTCTTACGATGCCTCTTATCCTTATTCATCAAAAGATATAAATAGTACGTCGGCAGTGGACTCCCCAAATTATTTTTTGCACAGAACCAAACCACCAATACCCAAACGACGAAATTCAGACACGGTAACTACCAGCAGAAATGGAACTTTTACAAGAAGAAACTCAGCCCAAATTCGAAGATGACTCCACTGAGTAGTGTTCTTTCAAATATCCCTGTTGCTGTTGTTAACGAAACAAAGAAAAAAAAAACGTAACCAAAAGAACAAGAACAATAGCAACCCCATCAAGACAGTAAAATATCTTAGAGTTAGCTACAAAAAGATTGGGGTGGAAATGCTATCAGTTTCTTTTTTTTTTTATTGCGCTCGTGTTTTTATTTATTTAAATACTGTTGTTTTATTTTTACCTTTTTCTGTGTGTATGTTCGTTGGTAGAGATCGCTTTTTTTTTGTTTTGGTGTTGCGGAAGCTTTCTCATTCTCAGAAAAATAGACCACAAAAGCCTTGCACCTTCACGCTATGTGGAACCCAAATGGGATGAGACATGAACGGCTTTTGTCACCAGCACCACATGATCATCGTGGTAGAGGAGAAGAAAAAAGAACAAACAAAAGAGAGAGAAAAATATGCGTGAATTCATCGAGAAGCGTATTTTTTTTTAATTTTTATTTTCTCTGTACCACATGTTCGTTTTATTTGTAGATTTTTGAAAAACAAAAGACATGGTAAAGTAGACGTTGTTTTGTGGTCTTTGTTTCTTACTTTTTCTTTCTTTTTAGTTACTGTACTATTGAGTTCCTTTCGTTTTGTTTAATGACGTTAGTGAAATTGCCGCGTAACGGATTTTCTTTCTCGCACATTTATTGTATATATATACTTTTGATATATTTCTTATTCAGTTGACTGTGAAGTTGCTTATATAGTGTCATAAAAAACAAAAAAAACAAAAAAAAAGAAGCAAGTGAAGAAATAAAATGACATCTTTTTTTTTTTTTATCTCCTACATCTATTGTTTTCTTTTTTTAATTTTAATTTTTTTTCTAATTTTTTTTTTTTTTTTCGCATTCATTGAGGCTAATTTGAATTTTTTCTTTTCCTTTTTTCGAGCAAAAAAGAGAACGCCTAAAGGTTGAGGAGAGGGAACCAAGGGAAACTAATATATATATATATATATATATATATATATATTTATTTATTTATTTATACATAAAATTTTTTATATAGGAACTGAGTTGTTGCATGCCTTTAACGCGCCTTGCTCCAAGTCGGCTTGTTCCTGGATGTAAAGGTGTCTTTCTCACTCGTCCTTTAAAGAAATTGACACCAGTAGAGCTGGCACCAGCACCTGATGCTGTGGCACCGCCTTACGTGGAGAATGTGGCCTTTGCACCGATGCACACCATATCACTCCGACGCTTTCTTGCGCTTCGCCATCAGTTTAGTACGAGTCAATACTTTAATGTAGCAACAAGTCATGGTTGGTACTTTGTGGCTCCTAGCAGTTACGCACCACTTACCGACACTGCTGGTCTACATGCATGGTGCGAGCGACATCACCACCGCTACCAACGTAGCACGTCTATTCACCCAACCAATTCATTGAGGGAGACAGTGGAAACGGGACGACGAACAAGCTCTGAGGTGGAAGGCATGGAAAACGATGCAAATCCCGAGGAGGTGGAGGAGGAAGACGAAGTGGAGGAGGGGTATGAGGAGAAGGAGAGGACACGAGACCCCAATGCATCTCACCATCGTATGCCCCGACGTGGTCGGCGACGGCCTTCTTCTGCTGTTACTCCTATCACCATCGCAGAGGAACATCTCTTTGAAATAAATGACGGTGTCCTTTGGCAGCTGCCACCACGAGATGATCTCGCGTGTGGGAATTACTGGAAAGAGCACCGCGAGCGGATGCGTGTGTATGAGGACACTAGTGTAAGCACGGAGCAAGAGGAGCTCTTCCTCGGACCAGAAGCTCTTTCAGATTCAGGAAATGCAGAGGTGAATGCCTTGACACAGCGGGAACGGTACACGCAGCGTTATCAACTCTTTCGAGCGCTCACTCAAAAAGCCAACGTGAAGCTCTCCGTTGACGACGATACGGGACTACTGACACTTGTGCCCATAATGGACCTCCGTGATGGGGAGGAACTGCTGCTTCACTATGGACGTGAATGGTGGTCACAACGACTACTGTCAAACCTTTTCTTGTCCGTCAACGATAATCAAATGCGGGATGTGCGATGGATTGAGGCCTTATTCGCAAAACCGACAGATGTGTCTCAACCATTTCCGCTTTTATGCCCTGCCATGGCCCGTCGCAAAGAGCGAAAAGGGACGACAAAGTTGAATCCCAAAAGGAAGAGGGAAAAGGAAGAGAAGAACGTGGAATCTGATGCGGACACTTTGGAGGAAAACAACGGCCATGTGAAGGGTGTGGGTCATTTGGGAAAATTGGTGCTATACAACGTCCTGACGCAACGCCAAGCGACGGACACAGAGGTATTGATGTTTGCTGTTCGTCGTAGTTGTATCGATCGTGATTTCTTTGCCCGTCTTGTTAATGGTGGTGACCATGTGGGTAATGGTCCTTCGACTTTGCGTGTTTTTGATGTCTCGAGGTATGATGACAAGGTACCTATGCGTCAGCTACGGCGTGCGCTGTTGTTCACATTGCATCAGAAGCGTGAGGGCGACGACGCAGAACAAAAAAGTTACGAGAGTGGCACGGAGGAGGAAAGCGATGGTTTCCTTGTCCTGTGACGAGTATGTGGTTGCGTATTGTCACTCACTTTTTTCTTGTCTTTTTCTCATTTAACAAAACATTATATATATATATACTTATACATAAGTTTTCTTTTACTACATATGGATCAATATGTATTCTAAATTATGGCAAAGGCAGGTACCTCATTTTGATTGTCTTCTTTTGTTTATTTATTTTTTATCTACCTTATTTGATGTGATCGTTGTGGTTAACAATTAAAATATTATTCCTTGTTCTTTTTTATTTTTTTATTTTTCAAAAAAAAATATATATATAATAATAATAATGTCTCTTTATGGATTTAATAAAGAAGTGTAGATAAACCCCCGCTCAAGCGAGGATATCAACAACGATAGAGAGACAGCAAGAGAAAAGAAGAGGAAAAAAAAAAAATTGAGTAAAAGAGAAGGAAAGAGGAAGCACACACAAAAATAAGGTACAGGTTGAGCAGAATAAAGAAAAAAAGAAAAAAGACTATTTCAACCCCGTACAGCAAATCTACAAGACATTCTTGATGCAGGTAAAACATTACAGGACTTTGACGTCGGCGCAGCCCGGTTTTGCCCGCACTCAGGCGATATGTTGGTCCCCAAACAACAAACGTCTTGCCGTGGCAGATAGCAGCCGTTTCGTGAACCTGTACGACGAGTTTGGCGAGCGACGTGACAAATTCCCCACCAAAGCTGCGGACGGTAAAAATGGTAAATCATTCGTTATTCGTGGTATGGTTTTTTCTCCTGACAGCTCAAAAATTGCGGTGGCGCAGTCAGATGGGATTGTTTCCATTTACCGAATTGGTATTGAATGGGGAGAGAAAAAAGCTATTTGCAGTAAATTTCCCCAAAACAGTGCGGTCACTTGTGTTTGCTGGCCAAATACATCCCAAGGTGTGGAACTGGTTGTTTTTGGGACTATGGAAGGTAAAGTAAAGGTTGGAATTCTTAAAGCCAACAAGTCACAAGCACTATACGCGCATGAACACGCTGCAGTCTCCCTGGTGAGCAGTTCAGATGGGCACAAGGTCCTCAGCGGTCATCTCGACGGTTCTATCTTTCAATACACCTTTGAGTCGGAAGAGTCCAGTGAGGCGTCGGGGTCAAAGAAAATATTAAACCACAGTTGTACACCTTATGTACTTCTATGGGGTGAAAACATATGTGTGGCAGGGCAAAATGGTCTCATTACGTTTTACGACCGCAATGGCCAAAAGGTGCAGAATTTTGATTACAAGGTGGATGAAGAGGGTGAATTCACAGCAGGATGTTTTAACCCAAGTGGACAAGCTCTGGCTATTGCATCACGCGATAAATTTCGTGTCTTTGATTATAATCTTCGCTCCCGCAAGTGGGAAGAAGGTGTGGAGATGAAACTTCCCAATACGTATAGTTTCTCCAATATGGCATGGAAGTACGATGGCAGTCGTATTGTTACGGGTGCATTAACAGGTGCAGTAGATATGTTTGACACTTGTTTAAAACGATACCGTCTACGTGGTGCGTTTGAGTTTACATATGTGAGCCATAACCAAGTCATTGTCAAGCGATTAGCCACAGGTACGCGTATTGTTTTACGTTCGAACTTGGGTTATGAGATTCAACGGGTGAATGTGCATCAAGATCGCTACCTTGTGGCGCATACTTCCACTACACTTTTGGTGGGTGATCTCATTTCATGCAAACTGTCTGAGGTACCTTGGCAGCTCACTGGGCGTGAAAAATTTGTTTTTGAAAATCCTCAAGTTTGTATGGTTTTCGCCGCTGGGGAGCTTTGTCTTGTGGAATATGGTAAAAATGAACTTCTTGGTACCTGTCGCACGGAGGAGCGAAATGCTCACCGTATTTCCGTACGTGTACATGAACCCTCTGAAAATAGCAATGGAGAACCACGTCAGGCACGTAAGTTTATTGCATATTTGATTGATCGACAAACAATTCAAATAGATGATCTTGGTAGTGGTATTGCAGTTGCACGATTACCTCATCAGTGTAAGATTGACTGGCTTGAACTGAATTACCGTGCAAATAAATTACTTTTCCGTGATAAACAACACCAACTGTTTCTGTATAACGTGGATGATCAAAGCCGTGTGACACTACTTAATTACTGTACCTATGTTCAATGGGTTCCAGGAAGTGATGTGGTTGTTGCACAGAATAGAGTGGAATTATGTGTTTGGTACAGCATCGACACTCCGGATCGTGTGGCAGTGGTTCCTATCAAGGGAGAAGTAGAAGGCATTGAACGTGGTAATGGTAAAACTGAAGTGATTGTTGATGAGGGTGTCAATACAGTCGCCTATGGACTTGATGAAGCGCTCATTGAATTTGGTACAACTATGGAAGATCACGATTACGGTCGCGCTTGTGATCTTTTAGATCAAATTGCCCTTACTCCGGAAACGGAAGCTATGTGGTCTGTTCTCGCAAATCTTGCACTACAGGAGATGAAGTTACATATTGCACAGCGCTGTTTTGCTGCACTCGGTGATGTGGCCAAGGTAAATGCCTTAAACCGAATCAATGAACTTGCAACCAAAGCGGCTAAAACCAGTGAAGGTATGACAGACGGTTATGATCACTACACAGTTCGTGCGGAACTTTGCATGCTCAATAGAGAGTATAAACGCGCCGAACAACTTTTCTTGGAGAATGGTAAAGTTGAAGAGGTAATGTCTATGTGGGAGGAGATGAATCGCTTTGATGAAAGTATCAGTATTGCTGAATCACGTGGTTGGTCCGATCTTGCCAATAAACAAGCCCAATACTATAATTGGCTTATGGAAACAGGTCAATTTGAAAAGGCTGGTGAACTTAAGGAGAAAGATGGTAAACATATTGACGCAATTAATTTGTACCTCCGTGGTGGAACACCTGCTCGTGCGGCGAGTGTAGTCTCGACAAATAATTTGAAACCTGAGCCTCAACTTCTAGAGGCTATTGCTGCGGCACTTTTCAAGGCTCAGGTCTTTGAAAAGGCTGGAGACTTTTTTGAAAAACTTAAGATGGATGATCGTGCGATTGATGCGTATAAGAAGGGCCATGTGTATAGTCGTGCGGTAGAATTTGCGAAACGTGCACATCCAAATCAGGTTACTTCTCTTGAAGAAGCATGGGGTGACTACCTTGTGTCACAGAAACATGTTGATCAAGCTATTAACCATTACATTGAGGCTAATAAATCAACCAAGGCAGTAAAGGCTGCTATAGATTCCAGACAGTGGAGTAAGGCAGCGAATATTCTGGAGAGTCAGACTGTTGGTTCAGATAGTGATCTGACAGTAAAAGGTTTCTACAAGACGATTGCGCACCATTACGAGGAACTACACCAGTACAATGATGCAGAAAAATTTTTCATCAAAGCTGGTGCTGTTGGGGAAGCTGTGGAAATGTACAGTCGTGCTGGAATGGCAGATCATATGTACCGTGTGGCACAGCGTCATTTGTCACAACAGCAACTTGTGGCTCTTTTTGTGGATCAAGCAAAACAGCTCGAGGCAAAGGGTGATTATGCTGGTGCCGAACGCATTTATCTAAAGGTTAATGAACCCGATCAGGCTATTGTTATGTATAAGAAGAGTCGTGATTACACGAATATGATACGTCTTGTTCAGGCGTATCGCCCAGATTATCTCCTCAAGACACACCTCTCATTGGCTGCACAATTTGAAAAAGAAGGGAATTTTAAGATGTCTGAAACACACTATGTCGCTGGCAAAGATTGGGGTCGTGCTGTCAATATGTACCGTGATCGCGAAATGTGGGAAGATGCTGTGCGTGTGGCTAAAGTTCACGGTGGGGCTAACGCGTCTAAACAGGTGGTTCTCTCACGTGCGATGGTTATTGAATCTGAAGAAGGTGTTCGTCTTCTTATGAAGTTTTCCCTTATTGATGCCGGTATTGATGCTGCACTTGAAGCTCAAAAATTTGACCTTGCCCTTCAGTGGGCTCAGTTGGCACAACCCACTAAATTACCATATGTGCATCTTAAATATGCCATGTTTTATGAAGATCAGGGTGATTTCCGCATGGCAGAGGATGCCTTTCTAAAATCTGGTAAACCTCGTGAAGCTATTGATATGTATATTCATCAACATGAGTTTGATAATGCTATGCGTGTGGCAGAAGGGTATGATCAGACAGCCATTACAAGTGTTTTACAAGCCCACGCACGTGTTTGCTTTCAGCAAGGAAATTATCGTGAAGCTGAAGCTCTTCTCGCTCGGGCCAACGCCCCAGAGGCTATGTTGAAAATGTACATGGACAGCCGCATGTACACAGAGGCTCAACGTGTGGCCAAGGAGTATGCCCCGGAGATGCTTGGTGAGATTGCTAAACGTATTGCTCTACAATCAAATGATCCTCAAAAGGCAGGTGCTGTGCTTGAGGAGAATGGTGAGCATCAAATGGCTGTGGAAACTTATCTTGGAGCAACCCCAGAGCAAGTATCTGATCCGAATATCTTGGCTAACCTTTGGGTTCGTGCTGTGAAGGTGGCACAAAAACATGATCGAAACTCCCTCAAGGGTGTTTTGCGTATTGCAACAGAGAAACTCAAGGATGCCAAACGTTTTGTGGAAGCGGGTAAGTGTTTGGAGGATTGTGAAGACTATAAGGGAGCCATTAATATGTATGTTCAAGGAAAGAAGTTTGATCTTGCAGAGTACCTTGCCAAACGTATCAGTCCAGAATTGGAAGATTATGTAAAGCGAGCTATTGTACAAGACAGTATTGAAAATGGTGGAATTAAAGAGGCTAAGGTGGTGGAAGAGATGGATCCTGATGCCGCATTCAAGGCTTACATTTCACACAATGACTGGGATAATGCCGTGCGTATGGCCAAGCAACGTTCCACAGAGGATCTAAAGTATGTTGCTGGATTACAAATGAAATTTTATTTGAACAAGGGAGAAGTAACGAAAGCGTTTGATGTAGTAGAACGACTACCACTCGATACGGGTGACTTCCGTTTCTATGAGACATGGATCGAAATGGCAGAGCGAATTGTACCCAAGTTACCACAGAAGAGTATAAACGGGGAGGAACCAATAAAGTTGGAACGCTTTCACTCCTGTCTTATTACAGTCGCAGAGAGCATGGCAACCTCTGGTCAAAAACCTGAAGAGGTCACAAAGGCTCGTGCTCTTGCACACATTATCCATATTTACTACATGGCACCTGTGATGAAGGGACTTTCCCTTGATAATTATGCATTAAAACTCATGTTGGGTCTGCCACGCTGGATTCCATATATTGCACCAGAAAAGGCTTTTTACGACGCGGGTACGGCTGCCATGGAAGCAAAGGAAGACACCATTGCTTTTGTATACCTTAATCGGTTTTTAGATATATCCGAACGTATTGAAGATGGGGTGACAGACAGTACAGCAATCGATAACGCGGACTTTGACTGCACCGACTTCCCAAAGCGTTACACGCTACCCAAAGCATCGTGCATCGACAAAGACGCTGAGGAGGAGGTAAACAAGTGGGTGCTTGCCATCTCCATTGAAACCAACTTAGACCCGCGCCTCCCAACCATCCAGGACCCACAAAATCAGGTTGAGATGTTCGAAGGCGCACTACAATCAACTGGTGGTGCAGCGTACCCGGAGTGCGCGGTGACGGGATATCCCATTATTGCTGGCGGTCTCACAAAGTGCCACTCCTGTCAACGACCAGCAAACCAGGAGGACTGGAACCGCTACATTGTGCTTGCAAAGCGTTGCCCATGGTGTGGCGGGAATGAGTCACCGGACTTTAAAATCTAGTGGAGCCAAAGGAAAGGAAGAAAAAAAAAACAACAACAACAAACAAACAAACACAAAAAGGCAATAGAATGGAGCAGCAAGAGGGAAGAAAGACAGATCTAATTAGAGAGGAGGGAATGGAGAAATTTCTGAAATAGATTCGAAAGTTGCGGTTGTTTTTGGAGGAGCAAAACAAAAAACAAAAAACAAAAAGAACAATGACATTCACAAGCCACCAACCAAAGAATCAAACAAACAAACAAAAATATTTTTACAAAAAAAAAAAAAAAGAGATTATTTGCCGATGTGAATTAGTTTTCAAAGTCTTACCCTGAAATCATAAACGTGACAAAAGTTTAGGATTGACAGGAAATAGTTGAAGCAAAGAGAATATTATATATATATATATATAACAAAAGGGGGGGGGAAAAAAAAACTTGCAGCACCGAAGACGGAAAAAGGAATTACAAACGCAGAAAAATACACATACGCACAAGAATAAGCAAAAAAAAAAAGGAAAGAGAAGATGACAGAATCCAATAGAGAATAAAGGAACAGCGAATAAACAAACAGTGTATGGCTGTCATGTGATGACCACGCGTGACGAATCGCGCACTGATACGAGATGAGTTTTAACAACAGCAAAAGAACACCACCGCTATTTTGTTTTTATGTTTCTGATTAATTCCATCTTTCTCTCTCTCTATTCGTATGTGTATGTGTTCGTTTGCATTTTACTTATTTCCCACACATACGCCCGCATATGTAACTTGAAGGAGCGAGGAAACATAGTGCCCTCCCTTTTACCACACTCTCCTTATTTTTGTCTTTCTACTACTTTTTTTTTCCTCATTTTTTCCTGTGACTGTATTGTTCTGACTATTTATGCACTTTTGCAGAACAATTTTGACGCCATGACACGTAGCTAGAATACTCGAATGGAAATCAAAAAAAAAAAAATATCTCTCTCTCTCTCTATATATATATATATGTAAACATCTTTTTGTCCTTGTGAAACAATAACACACATTGGTTTGTGAAATTCTCATTTTTTTTTGTCCTCTTTTCCCACAAGGTAGAAAACTTATAGTCACAAAAACAAACACAAGAATTCATTTACGAGCTAAAAGAAACAAAAAAAAAAGACTTTTTTTTCCCCTTTCTGTGTATTTGGATACAAACTAAATAGAAAATAGCCAAACATATCAAACCCAATACACCCCAAACATTAGTCATGGTTCGCTACGCCAAGCGTCCTTGGTACTCACCGCTTGGCTTTATGAGCTCAAGCCCCCAATCTTACGGTCCGCTTCTCATGGTTCTCGGCGTCGCCGCCACGTTTCCCTTTCGCTACACAATATCTGAATACTTTGAGCGTCAGCGGGATGGTCCGCATGTAGAGCTGCGTCGACGTGCGGTTTTGTATTACAACGAAATTGAACGCATGCACCGTCGCCAGGCGTTGCAGAATTTGCCAAACCTTCAAGACGATGACAGCACCCATCGACTCTCCGCTGTGTTGCAAACGGAGGCCCTACGCATGGGGCATGTGGATCAGGAATACAACTATTGGTACGCCCACCAACGCGATGCACTGCGAGCCGAAAAGCTCCTCGCCGAGGTGCGCGAACTGCAGGAACGTGTGGGGGCTGCAGAGTGACAAGTTTTTTTTTTTTGTAGTTGGTTTGTTGTTGTTTTTGTAATGTCATCAGGCAGGAAATGGGGAACAGAAGGATATGGTGCATTGTTTAGGATATAAATGATAATAACAGTTAGGATGATAAGTGAAGGTGATGAAGGAATTTGATCAAACTGCACCTTTTTTTTTTTTTTTTGTGACCCCCTCTCCCCCCAAAAAGAAAGAAAAAAAGGAAAAAAAAGAGAGCTTTGAATGGGGTTTTTGGGGAATAGGGAGGGAAAGGGAAATAGCATTCTAGTGCTAGGAGGAGAGTAGTGAGATTAGTTAGCGACAGTTTTATGAAGAAACAAAAAGAGAAGAATAAACTGGGGTAAATATAATCAAACAAACACACACAAAAAAGGAAAAAAAACAAGAACGTTTATAAAGAAGAACTTTTTTTTATATTTGAACCCCTGTTTTTGTTGCTTGTGGGTAACACCACTTTGCGTTGCGCGTTCATTTCCTGACGCGTCGAATGTGACAACTTTTTCTTGGGTTTGTTTTGTTTTGTTTTTGAGTGTCACGAACAAAATATAACCCCCCAAAAAGTACAGAGGAGTAGTTTTTTTTTGTTTTGTTGTTGTTGGTATTGTACGAAGAGAAATTATTTATGAGTGATTTTTTTTTCTTTTGAATTGAAAGGTTTTTTTTTTTGTTGTTGTTGCTTTTTTTTGGTTCCCTTTTTCGCAATCTTTTTTTTTTCTTTTGCTTATTTTATTGGAGTTCTGTCTCTCCCTTTCTCTCTTTTTTTAAATTATTTACATGGGTGTTTAATTTCAGTGGCCCTCAAGGTTTGCCCTTAGTACAACAACAACAACAACAGAAACGACAATCAAAGGGCTGTGCCCATTTCTTGTGGGTTTAGTGGGGATAACGCGGTAATAGTCGAAGAGAGAGTCCCACTTTAAAATTCTTTGGTACCTCTTAAGCGCCACGGTTGGTGATTTTATATATATCTTTTGTAAAGAGGGGAGGGGGTTGAGGCAAATAGACGACCAAAAAAACATCAACAGGAGTAGACAAAGGAACAATCAACCGACAGCGAGAAAAAACAAGATAATCCCCCCTTTTCATGCTACATGAACGACACGTCAATACATCAAGTGCGGTGTTAGATGGTTCTCTCACGAAATGGTCCCCCCATCCCCCGCCTTTACTACTAACGACGCATAGCAGTATGCAGAGTAGGGATGCACAAAAGGACTCCCTTTCACCGATCGGCTCCCACGCGTTGCGGGGGTGTCTGGATTTGCTCGTCAAGGTGCAACGGACACAGGCGGAGAGTGTGGATCTCCTCCAGACTCTCTGTGTACGCCTTTTCCCCCGTCATCCCACAAGTACCAACGCCTCGTCTCTGCGTACAGCACTCATGACAAGTGAGGGGGCGGAACCATTGCCTTCCTCTCCGCGGGCGGTACTTGGCTTTGATGAAGTAGACCGCGAGGTTGTGCGGCTGCGCATTCTGGAGGTAAAGCACGCTGGTCTCAACCCAAAGCTTTCCAATGCCATTGAAACAGTGATGTCGCCGTTTCAAGTGTACCTCCGACAGGAGGCGACCCGACTCGGACGCGGCGCTTCTTTAACATGCGATGATGTGAGCGCACCATTGTGGGAGGCGTGCGGTCGAGTTTCGGGTCTTCGGGAGCAGTTGATGGGTCTTGCCCAACTACAGGAAGAGGCAATGCAGTCCCTTGGAGCGCAACTCACGACCCTCTTTACAAGACCAGATGGAAAGATAGCATTGTATTACTACCCAACACCGCTGGAGACGACAGGGAACAGCAATGCTGATAAGAGTCTTTCTGTCGGGGTGCGTCAATTTCTGGATCAGCTATTAGATGTTATGGGAAGCAAACAACATCTCGTTGTCTGCCTTGCTACGTCTTTGCGGGATATATATGATCCTGCGGTTGCCCCGCTACCTCGGGAAGCGTCGTACAGGGCGGGATCGTGTATTTCCGTAACAGTTTCACCGTCGAGTACGGCACCACGTGAGCCCTCGTACCAATCTCCCCAAACAGAGGATCGCACATGGCGAGGCGAAGGGAGTCCGCCCCCTCGCGTGGATTCACACATGGAGAAGACAAGGACCACTGCATGGGAAAAACGGTTATCAACAGACGTCGAAACGTGTAAGCACGAAATACCTAAACCACACACAAACCAAACGGAAAAGGTGGAAAATGAGGAGGAGGAAGAAGATATGTCACCAGTGAGTGGTATCCCACGATCGCCCTCGTGTGTTGCGGTGACTGGTTCGTCGCCCATTGAAACCCCTCCGCCACTTGCACGATGTCCACAGGAGGAGGCGAGAGGCGAACCTCCGTTAGTGTTTGAGACGTCGCGTCCATCTTTGTGTGTGACGGGGTCACAAACACAGCAGCCTAACGGAACCGAAACCCCTTATGTGACTTTTCATGAAACTCCTACCGCACACGAGACGAAACTTACGGAGGTTCCTGCGCGTGAAGGCAATGCGGGTGAGGCGCCACATTATCCATCGAATCATCACCACCATCCGCATAGCGCGTCTCTTTACATGAATACAATAGATACACATGATGCTCCTACTGGTGAGGCATCACCGCGTTCCATGGGACGAACGGAGCCTCGAGCAGAAGAGTGCTACACAACGGAGGGTGCCCGACTACGTCGTTTGCTTGATGCGAAGGATGGTATGATTCTCACCCTTCAAGAGCAGCTCATTGGCGTCGTGGTGCCGGCGTTGACTGAGCGGGCCGAGAGTCTCCGCTCCGCCGCGCACACCAGCGCCACCTCCTCGCGCCACTCCTCCACCGCACCGACTTCACGACGCGAAAGCGAGGAGCAGCTGCGACCCCAATCCGAACACAAACAGAAGCAACTCGAGGAACAGGAGGATGAGGATGATGGGGAGGAAGAGGCACGTCAGAGGAAAAGGCAGAGCAGACGAGTAGAGGAGCTTTGTGCGATGCATGAGGAGGAGCTTTCTGCGCTGCGTGACGCGTTGCGTGAGGTGCGGGGTGAGAAGCAGCAGTGGAAACGCACCGCGCGTGAACTGAAGGAGGACAACAAGACACTCCGCTCAAGACTCTCCGCGGAGCGTGAACACCGCGCGCAGCTCGAGGCGGATAGGGTTCTCCTCAAGAAGCGACTTCTCGTGCTGGAGGCGGCGGCGACGGCTCCGGTCTTTGACAATTCCCTTCAACCGACTTCCTCACCTTCGTGTCGTGCAGCATTGCGCTCCGCTCCGCACCATAGTTCCGCTTCGGGTACACAAACCGGCGTAGACGATGCGGAGACGCCTTTTGTGGTGAATGTGGGAAATGTGAATACGTCCCCTTCGCCCCCGCGTTTGTATCGTGGTCGCAGTCGCACCCAAGCTCCGCATGTGAGTCCTTTACCGAGTGAAGAGCCGCGCCGCAACGCATTGTGGGCAAAGCGCAGTGAACTCCTTGCCCGGCTTCGCCACAATTCCCCGGAGGGTGAGGGCGAGGATCCCATGGTTGTTGTTTCACCACTCACAGATGAGCGGCCGGTGACAAATGGGGGCGTTACACCGTCAAGGCCATCTTTATCAATGAATGACGCGGACGGAATTGAGCGGCGACTGTCGCCAGAATACTTTACCTCACCCCCACCAGCCCCTGTTTCCACTCTTCATAACACCACTTGTACTACTAATGCCACCAATACTCTCACTGGTACAAACAAGAATGCCGGTATGAATAGAAGTAGTAGTATTAGTAGTAATAATAGTCGTGGCTCTTGTACGAGTCCTGGGCCTCCGTTGTCGACCGCTGATGTGAATCGCATTTTGTCTAGCGCGCGCAGTCTGCTTCGATCGGTTCGTGCACAAAAGCACAATCGCTCACGTGGCTCCTCATCGGACACCTCTGATGCGGCCTGGACCGACGACGACGATATTGAAACGAATCACAAACGCAACGTTGACACCAACCCCAACAAGCATGCTCGCGACAATAATGCGGCAAGTAACCTTCTGCACTCCCATGTGCGTGCGATGGAGGTGCCTGTGCGTCGACTGCGTCGGTCGAGTTCGCCCGCAAACGGTGCCCTCTCGCCGTGTTCCTCGGTGAGTTATTCCTCCGCGAAGAAGCGGGCACATCGCCTCGCGTCCTCCCCGCCTCAAGGGAAACCATTCCCACAGGAAGTCCTCCTCTCCCCACAACCCACACAGAGGACAGATATGGGAAAGAGAAAGGTGGAAAAGGAAAACGGTACAGGTGCGGCAAAACAGCATCATGAGGATGGGAAGGCGAGGAGTGAGGAGACGAATGGTGGGAATGGTGAGCGCCGCCCTGGAACGGCTCGAGAGGCTATGATGCGAGAGTTGCGTGAGCAGTTGATCATACTGCGCGGACAACACGATGGTGTGCAGCAACAGGCCGAACAGCTGCGCCGCAAGCGCCAACAGGTTACGGCGACTTTTCAGAAGCAGATCCAAGATAGTTTGGAGAGGCCAGGTAAAGGCACCAGCGAAGTTGGAGAGCTACGTAAGAGGCTGAACGCCTTTTTGCACCGCTTTGATGTGACAGAGGCAAAGGTGCAGAAGAATGCGTTGCAGCTCGCGGAGTATTTGGACATTGTGCAGCGGCAACTAAAGACACTGGAGGATGACGCGCTATGAAGAAAAAAAAAAAATGAAATAAAAAAAAAGAAAGGAAAAGGAAAAAAGAATATGCCTCATATTATATAAATATATATATACATTTTTTTTTTTGTTAGACTCTAGATGCACACAGCGAGGGCAAAGAAAGAAGAACATAGAACAAGACAAGTGAAAAAGGAAAGAAGACCGAAAAGAACGAATGACGTTCTTTATGTATATTTATCCTGATATATATATATGTCTTTTCGAGTTTTATTCTTGTTTGTTACTTCAACACATGCATACACACATAAAAAAGTGATTATTCTTTGTCCTCCTTTTATTCTTTTTGTTTGTTCTGGTAGTGTCATTTTAGCTTTTGACTGTGGCTTGAAGCGTTTTTTTTTTTGTTGTTGTTACCTAGTTTTTTGCTTTCATTCGGGATTAGGGAAAATACCTTTGTACCCCATTATTGCCCGTCTCTCCTACCACCTTTCCTTACTATAGAGGCACCTTTTGCTGTTATTATTATTATTATTTTTGTTGCTGTTATTATTATTTTTAAATTTTTCTAGCTCCCCACCTTACCTGAGATTAGTCTGTGATGCCACGTGAGGTGGTCTCGATCCAGATTGGGCAATGCGGCAACCAACTCGGCATGAAGTGGTGGGATGTGATGCTTCAGGAGCACAAGGCGTACCCGCAGTACCCGGACGCCCGCGATGCACTGTTCGACACCGTCTTGACAGGCCGTGACCGCCAAGGCACTCTCAAAGCCCGTTGCGTGGCCATTGACATGGAGGAAGGCGTCCTGCGTGCGATGTTACGTGGTCCGTTAAAGGATCTCTTTGATGCGACCTTTTTCGTCTCCGATGTGAGCGGGGCGGGTAATAACTGGGCGGTGGGGCACATGGAGTACGGTGACAAGTATGTTGACCGCATCTCCGACGCCGTTCGCGCACAGGTGGAGCGATGCGACAGTGTGCAGTCCTTCTTTCTTATGCACTCTCTGAGTGGCGGGACGGGCTCCGGTCTCGGCACACGTGTGTTGGGAATGTTAGAGGACGAGTTTCCACACATTTATCGCATCTGCCCCGTGGTGATGCCGGCCGCCGTGGATGATGTGGTGACGGCCCCGTACAACACCGCCTTTGCGCTGCGTGAGCTGATTGAGCACGCCGATGTGGTGCTGCCGTTGGATAATGATGCCCTTGCTCGCATGGCGGACCGCGCGATGCGACGCAAGTCGGAGGGGGCAATTGTTGGAACCGTACCCGAGGCGCGTCACTTTAGCGCGGCGCAACCAACACGCACCAAACTGCCATATGACTCGATGAACGCACTGGTGGCACAGATGATGAGTAATCTCACATGCGCCATGCGCTTCCCTGGTCCGTTGAATATGGATATCAATGAGATCACAACCAATCTCGTGCCATACCCGCGATTACTCTTTCTCACCTCCGCGATTGCACCGCTTAGTGTGGCGAGACACACCGCCGCCGGTCCGCGCGCCGTGGACGCGCACTTCTTGGCGTGTCTCGAGAAGGAACATCAACTCGTCGATGTCTCCAATGGGACCGCCTCGGCACTCGCGTCGGAGGCGGGAACGTGCCTCGCCACAGCCGTTATTGCGCGGGGGGCGGATATTACAGTGGGGGACATCGCTCGAAGTGTTCCTCGCATTCGGGAACGGCAACGAATGGTGTATTGGAACGAGGATGGTTTTAAGACGGCTTTATGCGGTGTGAGTCCACTTGGGCATCGGAGTTCAGTGTTGATGCTCGCAAATCATTGCTCCATTGCACGTAAATTGCAGACGATGAAACAACGCTTTATGAAACTCTACACTGTACGCTCCCATGTGCATCACTATGAGAGATTTCTTGAGCTTTCCTACTTTGATGCCACGGCAGAGATATTAACAACCACAGTGGATGATTATGAATTTCTTAATACAGCGGAACCACCAAAAGATATCCCGCGAAGTATGCGTGACCTCGTTTGTTATTGAATAGACAAAATCACAATACAAGAAAAAGAAAACAAATAGGAAAGCGTGGAGGGGTAAAAAAGAAAAAAAAAGAAAAGAGCATAATGAGATGGAGATGCCGTATTTAGAAGAAAAAGAATACAAAAAAGATCTTTTTCAAGGTGAGGAGTAATTCATATCTTCATTTTATATACTAGAGTCTCTTTCTTTACTCTTGTTGTCTATTTATTGCCATGTTTCCTCGTGTTTTTTTTTTTTTTTTTGGGGGGGGGTTCTTATTTTACCCCGTTCCACTTTTCCTCCATCTCACTGTTGTTGGGTTAGGGTTGACAGAAGAGTTCATCCAGTCGTTGTTTTTATAGTTACAAATACTATTTTAAAGCCAATATCGATCAAATGACATACACGTTGAGTCTCGGGGAGTGTGTATGAAGAAACAGCATAACAATAACACAACAATTTACATATCCGAAATGGAGAAGCTCATTCACCATGATTGTGCTCTTCACATTGTTATTAACAACAAAGAAAAGAAAGAAAGTTTATATCTCGATCGCATGCATAAATAGACATACCTATCTAAAAATGGAAAAAGCGTATATATATATATATATATATATATATATATATATATATTTTGTGAGGTAGATTTCTGTCCTAAGAGACATCATTGCTCCTTTACACGTCTTTTTTCTTTTGTTCTCCCTTTTTTTCTTTTTTAAATGTAATGCCTTCCTTTTTCTCAGTTATTTTGGGTCCGAGCAAGACGTGACGAAGCACACAATCACATCACCCCAACCAACAACAACAACAACAACAACAGAGGAAAATCAAAAACAAGGAAAACAACGAAGGATAAGAGAGGAAACAAAAGGATATCCCATTTTGGCGCCACACCATGTCCTCCCCGACTGTCCCCCAAACGGACACCCAAAAATACATTTTCGTTGACGGCCCCGCGGATCCGGCGATGACACTCATTTGCTACGACATCCCTTTCGCCCCGTCGGATGCGAAGCGTTCGGTTCGTCTCTGTCAACGCCTTGGCGTCCCGGTGGAGCGTCCCCCGGTGGACCCAAACGTGCGTGTGGTGATCGACAGCTTCATCACTCCCCGCGCGTGGCGGGAGAATGGGGTGCTTTGGGTGCAACACGCGAGTCCACACCCGACGACACGCACCGACACGGTCGAAACGCACGAGAAGCTACGCCGTCGACTTCGGGAGACGGAGGCTAAGCGGACGGGTATTTGCCCCATTCGTACGTTACTCCTCGCCGAGTGCTTTCTGGAGGTGATTCGACAGGTCACGGCGGATTGCTGGGAGCGTGGGTTACTGCTGCTGCACATACACGCCGAGCGTATGGCGGCGCAAAAGGCACACCGGGAACTCTTTGAATCGCGCGTCGGACACGCCTTTCGATTGGCGCTAAAAGGGGAAAAGGACACAAGTCGGGTGATGCGCGACATTGCGGGGCTCCGACAACGTATGGAGGAACTCGCGGAGGAGGAGAAGGCATTACGACAAAAGTGCGATGAACTTTCCGCGACGAGGGAGGAGCAAATGCTCGTTCTGGAAAAGGTCCACAATGATGAGGTCTCGGCACTCAAGAAGGAGGGGATACATAAGCGAAATCAATTAGAACACATGATAGCCATGCCACCACCAATATGAGGTATGGGTTAACCATCCGCCTGCTTTACGTCTCACATACTTCTTGTGTAGAAACAAACAAAGAAACAAAAATGAAATCTCTGTGTATGCATGTGTAAAATGGAAAGCTGCGAGAGGGTGTTTTGTAAATGATTGTGTCATTGAGTCCAATGTATACTAGGCGCACATACATTTATTTTTTACAAGTCAAAAAAAAAAAAAACGACAACAACCAAAACGAGTGGAATCACCCATAGGAGCAATGCATAGACTCTTACGTTATATTCTATAAAGTATACATATTAGTGTAAATTTAATGGTAATTTGTTGTGTTAAAAATGTATGCCTTTTTTTAAAACTATTTTGTTTCTTTTTTTTTATTTTGTGAATTTTTTTCTTTTTTACAAAGAACGGTATATATATATATATATATATATATATATATATATATATATATTCCTTCTCCTTGTTGGCGCAACAACTATAATCATTTTGTTACAACAACAACAAAAAGGAACGGAAGAAGCAAAAGTTTGTCTTCTGACAAAAATAAGAATCGACCACAAAAGTAGTAAAACAATATTGTATATATATATATATATATATATAATCAGTGAGAAAAAAAAACTATTTAGAGATACACAACAAGAACAATACCAAACAAACAGAAAAAGAAGACTTTGCTTTGAATTCGTACAGTGAGGAAATTCTGTGAAGACTGTGGTGTGGGTGCAAAAGGTGGATTATTTGCGTTATTAGACTGCTGAGGTAACCGTTTCCATATATAGACATGCTTTTGGCTCAGCGAAAGAAGAGGCAGCAGCTCGCTGGTAAAATTGGTCACAGCGATGCAGAGTATGAATTCGGTGGCGCTGTAAGAAATGCCGGCCAAGGCATATTTGGCCCTGGTGTTGCTCCGGCCGGGCAGCGGGTGAATCCCTCCGCGTACCAACAAGCCCCCCAACACGCGCCCCAACGTGGACAACCCCGACCCCAACAGGTGTATCCGTTATGGGTGGAGCCGAACGAACCGCCACCTGCAAATGCCCCCAGACATGCGCCACCACCAAATGATTTGTATGCCATGAAACAAAACTATGCCCCCCATGCGTATGTTCCCAATACAAACATGGGTCAGGCGTATGTTCCCAATACAAACATGGGCCAGGCGTATGCCGCGAACATCAATGCTCCCATTCTCACCTCGGGCAATGCGTATGCCCCGAACGTCCATGCCGGCAATGGGTACACCCCGATTCCGCTCAACTTCCCCTCCGCCTTACCTCTGCTCCCTCCGTCCGCCCCCGTGTTGCCGCCGCCGGCGCCGAGTGGATTTGTCTGTCACCCGCCCCTTCACTTCGCGGACCCCGCGGTGGATGCCGTGGGCGGCGCGGAGGGAGCCGTTCCCCGGACGCCCCCTTCGTATCCCTCCGCGCTCCCGTTGCGCCTCTCCCCGGCCCCTCTCCCTCCTCTCCCTCCTCTTCCCCTTCTTCCCCCTCTTCCCCATTTATCCCCGTCGGCGCCCTTCGCGGCTGTCGTTGGGGCGGAGGCCCATTCCCGCCCCGTCGCCTCCTCCGCCGGGCGGGTGAGTGTGGTGCCGCAGGAAGAGGGCGACCCGATGGACGCCAAACGCGCCGCCCGCCAACGCGCCATTGCGCTTCAACAGGAAAACGCCCGCCTCTGCGAGGAGCGCCGCCGCCGCCGCGAGGAGGAGAGGCAGCGGGAGGCGGCGGAGCAGCGGCAGATGGAGGCGCAGGCGCAGCGCGAACGCGTGTCCATCGCGTCCCGCGAAAAGGCCGACATGGCGCGCGAGCGGCGGGAGGTGGAGGCGAAGATGTACGGCAAGCGGCCCGTCTCGGCAAACCGCAAGCCGCTGGCGGAGGACACATCGAACACGACGGCGCCATTGCCATTGGCCCAAACGGCGCCGCAGCCGCCCGCGGAGGGAACGCTGCCGTACGCGTCGCCGGACGCGGAGGGCGGACTTCTGCCGCCGCTTTTTTCGCCATCGAAACCCGCGTGGGCGATGTCCCCGCCGGAAGCACAGGAAGGCCGCCTCAACCTCCCACCCCCCCAACAACAACAACCGCTGCAATTGCAACCACTGCAACCGCTGCAATTGCAACCGCTGGAACCGCTGCAATTGCAACCACTGCAGCCACTGCAATTGCAACCGCTGCAACCACTGCGACCGCTGCAACAGCAACCGCAACCGCAGCGACAGCCACCACAGCATGACATCGCCGGGGAGGCGGAGGAGCACTTGCGGGATATGATAACAGAGCATCAACACATTCAGCGCATGTTGGAGGCGGAGGTGCGGCGCAGCACGGGGGTGAAATGTGCCCAAATGCCTCTGTTTCCACCCATTGCACTCCTCTCGCCGCGGCGCGCGGAGCGGACGCACACCCCACTCCCACTTGTTGGGGGGTCATCCACGGGGATCTCTGTCCTCGGCGTCAATCCTCCGCCGTCTCGGGCGGCTCGAACGTTACCGCCCGCCGAGTTGGAGGACCTCTCGGCGGAACCGTCACACTTTGTCGGGGGACGACGCCTTGGGCGGCCGGAGGGAATAGTGGAAAGTGCCAAATAGATTGGGAGGGAACACGTTGTAGTCCCCTTTTTCTGTTCCTTTGCTCCTTTTTTCTCTTTATGCGTGTATTATTTCTTTGCTATTGCGGTTCCTTTTTTATTATTTTTGTTTGTGTGTGTGCTCTTCTTTTCCTCTCACCCTCCAATAGAGTAAAGGAGAGATACATAGAGTGAGATAGAGAGAGAAGGGAAAAAGAAAACAAAAGAAGAAATAAAAATGGAGAATACATACATATACCTATAAATATGTATAAATGGGAGAAAGGACGTTGAAGTGCACCAAAGGTGAGACGTAGAGATGGGGGTGTTGTCTTCGGAAGGAGTAAAGAAAATGAGTTTGTAACAAAACGATGAATGGTGTTTAAAAAACAAAAACAAAAAACGCGTTTTTAGTGGCGCAGAAGAAACGGTTTTACCGTCTTGTTGTGATTCAATTTACTTTGAAGTGATTACGAATGGGAACGAGAAGGAAGAGATGTAATTTGTTCTTATATTGCGGCTGTAATTTGTGAAACATTCAACTCTTTATATGACTCTTTGTTTTTAAACTTTTCTTTTTTGCGCTTCTCTGTTTGAGTGAGTGAATGAGTGAGTGTGAGTTATTTAAAAAGAGTCCATTGTGTCGTTTTGTCTCTTCAACTTTGCGTTTCTTTTTTTTTTTTTTGTGTGTGTGTGTTGCATGCTTTCCTTTGTCATTTTTTTTTTTTTTTGAAACAAAAAAGAAATGGTTTGGAGGACATGTTTCTGAAACTGTATTTTTATATATATTCCAAAACAAAACAAAAATCTTTATATATATATATTTTTTTTTCTGATATATAAATATATTTTATATTCTCTTTCCCTTTCTTTCTACTGTTATTCCCTCCGTTTACGCTTGTGAGTCTCCTTTCTAAAACACGACAAAAAAGAAAAAGAAGAAAAAAAAACAACAACAAACAAGATCAGCAAAACAAATTCAAAATGAGAAACGATTTCTTTCTTTAACGCATTTGGTTATACAAAGTGAAGTGTGATATTAACTCCTCCCTCTTTTTTTTTTTGTTCGTGTTTGATGTGTGTTAGCGTTAATTGCTTTTTTAAAATTATTATTACTATTACTATTTGTGACTATTTGTTTGACACATAAAGATGTATGTATAGGTGTACATTTGTTTACATGTTTATGCGATAACAAACTTTACTTCAATGTATGTAATTTTTCTCTCTGTTTTTTTTTTTTTTTTTATATCGTTTCTTTTCTTTTACAAGGAATAGAGAACAGTCCAGTAGTGTGAGTGTGGATCAACTAGTGTGACGCAAGTGAAGTGCAACTCGCTCTGAACTACTCACTCTTCTCCGCTTTTGGAGGTTTAAATCAAAGGTTTTGAATCACCAAGAAGGGAAAATATAATAAAGAAAAAAGGAAACAAAAAGGAGAAAAACGAAAACCCGTAGATTTCTGTGTGTCTGCACACCAACGCCAATAAAGAAAAGCCATCGCAAGCAGTACACATATACAAAACTTTTTTTATTTGTTTGTTTGTTAGTTTTTTTTTTCATTTTTCGCCTTTCCTTGTCGTATTTTTTTTTTTCTCAGTTTAGCTTTCAGAATCGTTCGTTCAACGATTTTTTTTTTGTTCGTACTTTGGCTTTTCGTGCACCACTTACCTCTTCCGTCGATAATATATAAATATATATATTTCTGCGTAAGGGTTTTTATTGTGTTTCACTGTTTCTTTTATTAGAGTATTGTAGAAAAAAATTATTAACCCCCCGAGCACGAGAGAAAGGAAAAGAAGGAAAAAAGAGATTCCTTTTTTGATTAACAAAGAAAAAGAATATATATATATATATTAACCGAGTTGAAAAGCGAAGAAAGAAATTAAGCAAAAAAAACAAAACAAAAGAAGGAATAAAAGTAGAAGAAAAGAAACGAGAAAAAGAGCATTAAAGTAAAGAAAGCGAAGCGTAGAGAACCGGCAATACGTCAATACAAAAAAAAAAAAAAGAAAAAAAAAAGAAAAAAAAAGGCAAACCCGAGACAATGAGTTACGACTACCCCGATGATGGACACATTTATGTCTGTGTTCGTGTTCGGGATGTGGCAACAGTGCCTGGCATGGCCGTTGGCGTTGGCGCATCCGCCATCCCAAGCGCTCGCCGCTCCACCCGCGAAACACGCGAACACATCCGCGACGCCCAACGCATTTGCGTCTCCACCCTCGAAAACATTCTCATTCTGCATGACCCAAAGGCCGTGGACGACCCTTCCTGCGTCGCGCGCGATGCGGATAGCGTTGTCCAACTCCTCACCACACGCGCGACGGGAAAGTCAGATCTCCACCGCGCACGTAAACTCCTCACGTCGACGTCCACCGCAAGTTACTTCGAGTTTGATCGCTGCCTGAACTCCATGGACGCGGCGTCTATGATGCGGATGCCACTTATTCGGCACAGTGACTTTTTGCGCCCCCCCGAGTACGGATCGCAGGAGGATGTCTACCGCTGCACCGCCGCCCACGCCGTGTCGGCGGCGGTGGAGGGGATTAACTCATGCGTCTTCGCGTATGGACAGACGGGGAGTGGGAAAACGTACACACTCTTTGGGGACACACTTTGTCTGCGCCGCGACCCCGGGGTGGTCCCACGCACCTTGGATGATCTCTTTCAGCGCCTGGAGGGACTCAAGAGGGAGTACGCCGCGGACGCGGAGACGGCCTACTCCTGCCGTGTGATGGTCTCCTTCTTTGAGATTTACCAAAATGAGGTGTATTGTCTTCTCTCGCGTAAGGGACCTCTGCGTGTGAACTTCTCCCGTGATGTGTCAGGGAAGAAAGAGACGATGGTCATACATGATCTTCAACAGCATGTGGTGGCGAGTGCGGATAAGGTGTACCCACTCGTGGAGGTTGGCCTGCGACGTCGACAGACAGGGGAGACAGGGATGAACGCACGCAGTAGTCGGAGTCACGCGATTCTGCAGGTGCGTGTGACACAATGGCGCACCAATAGGGGAACAAAGGAGGCGGTGGAACATAATGCAACCATCAACCTCGTCGATCTCGCCGGGAGTGAGCGGCAAAAGACGGCCAAGACAGATGGCAAGAGTCGGGATGAAGGGATTCAAATTAATCAATCTCTCGCTACTCTTGCACGTGTTATTAACGATATCTCACGTGGAGCAAAGTATGTGAACTACCGAGATTCCTTACTTACCATGGTGCTAAAAGACAACCTCGGTGGGAACAGTAAAACGTTTATGATTGCCAATATTGCCCCGGTGACGTTCTGCTTTCAGGAGTCCTGTGCAACACTACAGTACGCGAGAGATGTGCGTAAGATTCGCAACCGCCCTGTTGTGAATAAAACGTTTCAAACACGTTCGAATCTCCTGGAGCTTAATGCACGCCTTAAGCAGGAGAATGATCACCTAAAGCAACACATTGAGCGTCTCTTGGGTGACATCCATCAAGATCAGAACGCGGCAGGAGAAAATGGTGACGATGAGGATACTTTTGATAGTGATGAGGTCCCCATGTTTGGTATCAAGGCAAAACGCACCGCATGGGGCTGTGGGGGTCATAAACTCCATGCCAAGGCCGATGCCATTCAGGCAGCGGCCACAGCAACGGTGACGGAGGCCGTCTTATCTGCGGCCTCTGTTGCTGGCACCACAGCTCCCCTCGTGGTCACGGCGCATCGCACTTACCAAAGCGTGGATGGTATTGGAAGCTCATATGTCAGGGGTGGACACGTGGGGGTGACTTCCCTCGCAAAGGACATCACACGCTTCCGCCTTGACGATCTCACCGGGAAGTCCACCGCGGATAGCAATTTGGATACCACACGATTGACAACCACGACAACCACCAAAGACGCTGTGTCGACTCCAACTACAGTAGCAGCAGCGGCGAGGATATCTTTCCATGATGCGTCGGATACCTCGGACTGTGGACTTGTAGAGTTTGAGCGGGTGTCGCAGCGGACGTGTGAGCAGCATTATTGGGTGCGCTTCATTCCCCCAACTTCCTACGACGTCACCTCTGGAGTGGATTGCCAGATTAACGGAAGCAGCCTCGTCGATGGTGACCGACGTCAATTGGCACACGGGGATGTTCTTTGTGTATACCTCGATGGTAGCGGATCGGAGCAGAGTCTCGTAACGTTTCACTACGTCGATGTAAATTGCCTCTCACGCCGTGGTGGGCCAACCAACACGACAGGCGAACTTACCGTCTCCCTTTCCCTTCCAGGAACACCGAGGGATGACGATGTGGCCCAACTGCGTCGGGAGAATGCCAAATTACTGGATATGATTAAAGCCCAGGCACGAACCATTGAGTACCAATGTCAACGTGAGGCAGAATCTCGTTCTCGTCTCGATTCCGTGGCAAACCCGCACTGCCGCACCCTTGAAGGGACGCTACGCAGTCATAAAGAGGACTCCCCTTCACCGAATCCGGTGCAGCCGGATCGACACAAGACCGCCGTGGATGTCCCTGCCATGACTCCACTCCAAGTAAGCGCCGCCGCACGGACTTTTCACCGCAGTTCTGTTTCACCATCTATTCGTGGAAATAGCTTGCACGCAACCACGGCGGACCTACTCGAGCGTGCGGCGAGCAGTGTGTCGCAGCGTTTTGATGACTGCGTGCGGGAGAACCAGTCTCTCTATAAAGGCATGATGGAGCGTAACGCCACCCTAGAGGAACTCGCACGTCGTTTGGCAGAGTTGGAAAAGAGTACCTCACCACAGCGCAATGGCCCCGCTCCCACTGCCCCGACTATGGGACCACGCCTGACAGCAAACAACAAGTCCGCCGCCGAAACAGGTAGCAGTACAGCCAGCAGTGCGAGCCGCACCACATTCGAGGAGGAGGAGCAAGAGGAGAGTGAGGATCATGAGGATGACAAGCATCAGGAGGTGACATATGAAAGCACAGAGTCCGACAACGATAACGATGATGATGATGATGATGATGAAGTGCGCAAGGGCCATGCCTCACAGGCCGTGGGGCTGGAGGAATCCGCGAAGACGAAGAATACACAGGAAAAGGAGAATCATGACTCCCATGCGCCATCAGCGGATGAAATCCTGCGCAATCATCGCGCCAATCCCGATCTTGGGGATCTTGGTCGCCTTCATGTCTACCTCTCCACTTCAGATGGTGTGCGGGAGAAGTACCAAGGGGCTCAGCGAGAACGTGTTCTGTGTGAGCGGATTTGGTCTCTTGAACAATCTCTTGATGACATGCAAGGAGAGGTGGAGTTGCTAGAGAGCAAACTCCGCATTGCCCAGGATAATACCACGGAGAATGAGCTGCGCCAGGGACAGATGGAGGATGAAATGACGGAGGTTTCCAAGGCGCTTCTTGACGCCACAGAGGAGAACGCGGCGCTCCTGCGTGATATTGCCTCCCTTGAGACGCTATTAAGTCACACGGAGGAGGCTCTCGCCGCCGCAAGTTCGGTTAATGAGGCGGAGCTGGAGAAGCGTCTAGTAATCATGGCGCATGAGATTAAAGCACTTCGGACACTTGCCCGGATGTGGAAACGTCGCGCGATGCAGCGCATTGCCTTTGAATGCAGTGGTGGTGCAGGAAATGGCAACACCGATGCAGCCACTATGGAGCGTATGCTTACGGGTCAAGTGCCGTGGGATGACTTGCGCGTCGAAAGTAACGCCGCACGTGCCAAGAAACTCCTCGGTGAACGTGGCTGCACCGCTGCCGCGATACGAACGATTGAGCGCTTCGAGAAGGATACCGCTATCGAGTCTGTCGTCGCGCTCGAGACGATCCTCGCGGAGCTGGAGAATGAAAACCTGCGCCTTATGGATGACCTCAAGACGTATGAACAGGAGTTGTGCAAGTACAAGGACCTTGTCTCGCGTCTGCGCGGAGAGAAGGAACAGCTGGAACGGAGGGCCGCTGCGGCGAACTCGTCGGTGGAAGAAACGGAGCGCCTCAAGGCACTTTACAACAGTAAATGTGCGGAGCTTGAACAGGCGGAGCGTCAGTGTGAGGCCGTCGCCGCGAAGTTGCAGTCCACGGTGCAGAAGACGACGGCCGTGACGAAGAGGTCGGTGAAGAGCAATGATCTTCTATTCCAGGAGCAGCGTCGCATGTTGGAGGAGCAGCGTGGGGAGCACGAGAAGCTCCGTGACGCCCTTGCCGCAAAGGATGATGAGTTACGCACCATCCTGCGCTACCTCGAGGATCGCGCGGTCGCACAGGAAATGGCAGGCTACAAAGACACCACGGAACTGCGTGACCGCATTGAGGAACTCCTTGAGGAGGCGATGGCCCCCCACGGCGGTGTCCCATCGGGCGGTTATTCCGTTTTTCCACCCGACTTTCAATTCCCGGAAGAGGTGGTCTCCCTTATTCGCGTGTGCCTGCGCATCCTGATGGATCGCCTCAAGATTGAACTCTACGTGCTAAACCGACAGAGTCTGCACAAGTTTGGTCTACTCGTACCCGCGGTGCAGCTGCGTCCGGAGGCGCAATTTCACTGTTTTATGCATGAGATGCGCGGTGTGGTGGCGGAGATCGCTGGTAAGCCACAACGCATTGGTGGAAAGTGGGGTATTGAAGAGTGTGATGTGCTCTCACGACTTCCCGACCACCGCCGTCGTCGCGCTGGTAACGCGCTTAATGGACTTCTTATTTGGTACGACCATTGGGACCTTTCACCCAAGGCAGAACACGTTTGCTACATGGAGCTCATTCGCAACACGGAGCGCGTCATGCAGTTTGCTCGTCTCGTGCGACAGGAGAGTTTGGTCAATACGAACGCCACTTCCACCCTGCGCTTTTTGATTCCTGGAGCGGCCGGCGCAGGGGACTCGACGAATCCCACCGAATCCCGTCGCGACCCAACCATCTCCCAAAGTCTACGCATTTTGGAGAAACTCACCTCTGGCTCCAAACGCAGCCATCTCGCGCGGGTTGCCAGCAGCAAGCCAACCGCCGGCTTTCAGCGTAGTCGGACCACAGCGAGTATTATCCTCACCCCGCGACAGAGTGAGTTGAACAGCCCGCGTGCGAATGCGGCGCCTTCTGGTGCCACTCCATTGCAAAACCCATCCGCCGCCGCCGCCACACCGCCCGCTATTCTCCTCAGCTCCAACAGCTTTGCCCGCACCGCGACGTTTACCCGCAAGAACACGGCGACGGAGACCCCCGGAGAGCGATTGGAGGATTCGGGCGGCAAATTCGGCCGCCGCACAACCGCCTTGGTTGTCCCCGTCTCCGATAACGATATCGCCTTCGCCGCGAGCACCGCGGTGGCGCGGCATGACTCCGCCTTCAACTTTAACCGCCGCATGAGCGCGGTGCACTTACCCGAGGCGGAGACCGCACCAAACCGCGCCACGGGTCGACCGTCGAACCGCTTTGCGCGCGCCCGAACAGATATTCCGCCGAGTTTCGCCGCCCTCGCGGACCTTCGCCGACCCGCGCGGGGGGACGAAAAGCCGACGCCGCGCCGCCAAAGCGGTCCGTCCACCGGACCGACGCCCTGTCCGCGCACGCTCGACAGCGGCGCCGCGCACAAACCGCACAGCACGGCCGCAACCGGAGGGCGAAAGGCAACGGCGTCCCCAACGGACTCCTTCCGCCGCACGCGAACGGCCTTTGCGCGCACCAATACGACCGGCGTGCCGCAGTTGAGCAGCCGATTGAGTGGGCGGCGTCCGATTCCGCGGACGAGCGCCGGAAGCCGTCCGGCATCCCCCAAACCGAAGCCAAACGCCCATCTCCCCCCGCCAATCACGAGCAAAGCGGCCAACACAGCCGCCCGAGCGGTCCAATCGCGGCCGCCCGCGCCGTCAAGTGTCGCACCCAAGTCATTTTATGATCCCAACGTCATGCAAACACTCCGAGAGCGTAGCAAGAGTGAGTCGAACAGACAGACCGCCCAATCGCTAGGAAAGTACGTCAAGAGTCGAACCACCTCCTCCTCGGCGGCGACGGCGGCGGGTTTGCTGACAAGACCGCCCGCAGTGAGCTCCAAGGCGACAGTTTCTAGACTTTCCACGTCGTCGGGCGGAAGAACACCCAAATCACGATTAAGCAATAGTAACAGCAATGTTGCGCCTGTGCCTGTGGTCCCGCGACTGCGTTTCGATGCCATCAAAAAGTAAGAGAGGATGGGTTACACGGAGTAAAAAACCTACACGTAAATGAAGCCAAACAAGAAGAAAAGAAGAGAAGGTGAAATAAAAGAAGACAGGGAAATGAGAAAGACGGGTCACCGTAGCAAACACAAACAAAAGAAACAAAAAGAAATAATGGTTAGATAATTATCACCTCGCTCTCCTCCCTTCTCTCTTTATATACATATATATATATATATGTTTATACATACATACATGTATATATATTTAGTTGTTAAGCAGTAGATGTTTCTAAATGGGATTTGATGAGTATAGGGGATGATTCTGGAGTCTGACCTTTCGCCTTTTGCCATTTACTCAGAAGATTCTATTTTCGTTTATCTTTTTTTGAGAATTTTTCTTTTATTAATATTATTATTATTTTTTTTTTGTATTCTCTAGAAGCACATTTTTTGTGGAAATTGTAGATATATATTTTTTTTTTTATTGTTGTTTTGTTCTACATCCAAGCTTACTTAGATCCACCTTTAAATACGATTTTCCTGTTGATGCTTTTTTAATTTATTTTATGGAGTTTGTTTTATATCTTTTTCTTGTTGTTATCTTTTTGAAACAACCGCAGAAAAAGGAATAGTAAGAATAACTTATGTTTTCCATCTATTGGGTGGCACAAAAATGATCAGAACGAAAAAAAAAAAATGATGATGAAAACGAAAACGAAGCCAAATGAAAGGAATTAAATAAGGGCAAAAAAAAAAAGCAAAAAGAAAAAGAGTGTAGTAAAAAAAAAAAAGGAAAAAAAAATAGATAAAAGTGCACATTGACACAAACAAAGTTGTACCGTTCGGTACGAGAAAGAAAATAAAAAGAGAGAATGAACTTCCCATCATTTCTTTTTTTATTATTCTTTGCGCAGAGTTTTTTTTTTTAAATTGTACATATTTGTGTTTATATGTGTGAGCATATATTTGTATACCCCTCATTTATTTGTGTGCTAGTGTGGCGAAAGCTGCAACACTAGAAAAAGAAAAAGAAAAAAAAATAAAGAAGCAAAACAAAAAAGGAAATAGCCTTACCATGATGAAGTCGAATGCACGGACAGGAACCTCTTTTATTTTTTCCTTGCTGCTCGCACGAGTTGCTATGCTTCTTATTTGGTGTGCTGTACTTTTTTATTTTTGTATTTTTTTATTTTTATTTTCCCTCTCTTTCCCGCCACACACACACTTTTGCGGGTGCGTTTCCAATTACATTATATGAAAATATGACTTTCATTTGTAATGCAACATGAATCTTGTCTTGTCATTTATATTTATATATTTATGGTATTTTCTCTTTATTTTCTTTACTTCTTTGTTTTATTTTTGTTTGTTTGTTTGTTTTCTGAACATATTTATATTGCCTTTCTATGTTTATGTGTGTACACATTTACAGCCGAAGCAGAGGGAAACTGAGCCGTTTTCTTCCACTTTATAACGCGTCCAAACAGACGAGACAATGAAGGTAAAGACGCAGAACTCCATCACATACCCCGAA